>JAPDSC010012745.1:952119-963588 GCA_026290005.1 Latrodectus geometricus | reverse complement strand
CACACACACACACACACACACACACACACACACACACACACACACACCGATAGATATAGATACAAATATACCGGATCATCAGAAAATAAGCTCTGATTTCAAAATTAAATATCTCAACAACAAAGACAAATAGAGTTATGAGGTAAATGGTACGCTTATTAGAAAAACTGCAAAAAATGTACAGAAGTTTCGGAAATTAAGTTTTAACAGATAGAGCTTTGTGCTGAAAGCTCTTTCTCTGAAAGGAGTCTAAAAAAACTATTGAAGTCAAGCAGTCTTGGCAATCAGAACGCATTTTTTCAAAATGTTTACCGTTCGAAAAAATGAGGTGGCGAAAACGAACAGTGAAATTTGACATCGCGTCTTGCAATGTCTCAACGGAAATGGAATCGCAGGCAAAACCAATCGCCGATTCATGCTCTTCCAGAGTAACGGGATTGTTCTGATAGACAGTGTCTTTCAATGCGTCCCATAAGAAAAAGTCACAGGGAGTCAGATCGGGAGAATATGTAGGCCAATCTATTCCTGTGTCAGTGAATTTTGGATTATCTAACGCAATTTCTCTATTCCTAAGGTATTCATGTAGAAAAAGGAAAACTCTATTGTTCGATGAGGTCGAGTCCCATCTTGCATGAACTAGTTCATACAAGGTCGATCCTCCAACGCTAGTTGTGTGCTGACAAAATGTTCCAAAGTATTTAGTAGTAATTGTGTTTCTGGCATGAAGAAGAGGCCGATAATGCTTCTGGCGCACATCGCAGCCCATGCAGTAACTTTGGGCGAGTGCAGTTCACGAGTGTTCTTCACACAAATGAGGATTTTCGGAACCCCAAAATATTCAGTTTTATTTATATTCAGTACCATTCAAATGGATATGGGTTTTATCAGTGTACCTGATGCAGCTCACATCAAATCCTTGATTGTCAATCATTGTGAGAATCTGATTCTCAAAGTCAATCCTTATCGGATAGCTTTCATGGGTCCAGCCTGATGACTTTGGATTTTAAACAGAAACACACGAAAGCTACTTCTTAAAATATTTTGTCTGTTCGTGTACTTCAAACCAGCCTCCGATGAAATTATTCGGATGTTTTTCTTAGAATTTTACTGAACAATTCTTCACACTTTGGCTGCATTTTTAGGAGTGACTGTTGTTTGCGTAAGCCCAACATTTCTCTATCGATTATCCTCCAAACAGCCAGTCCGTTCGAATTAGCGAAGAGCATGCGAATGGTTTTCACATGGGGTTCAACTGGAACATCGAATTGGTTTTGAAAACTGCACCTTGTTGCCTTAGGACTGTGTTCTGATTTGTGGTACTCTAGTACTAAAAAAAAAAAAAGAACACGTTGTTCAATAGAATACATTATTTCAGTTTCCACGCTAGCCTCTTTTCACTATACAACAGTCGTGATCGCTTTAAACTTCGAAGCACGTTTTACAGGCTATTTATGAGGTAAAATAATGAATACAGCACCATTGGTTAACAGTTTATGTAACTAAATTTTTGAAACTTCTGTACACCATTTTCACAGTTTTGCTAATAAATGTATCGTTTACAGCATTATTTTATTGAACTTTGTTGTTGAGATATTTAATTTTGAAATCAGGGATTATTCGCTGAACACCCGGTATATGACATATGAATTTAGGTATATAAACTGCACTTCTTTCTTTATAAACAGATAGACGAGAGGTGCCTGGTTAACAACACCCTAACCTTCAAATCAACCGTGCACAAAAAAAAAAGATTAGAGTGCACAAAAAAAAAAGATTATCCTGTGGTTAGAGAAAACTTCTCTACAAAAATAGATTTCAATGCACAATCCTTAAAACATTAAATTAATTACTTATATAGCCGCCCAACCTGTCTAGTGGTTAGCGTAACTGACTACGGATGGGGAGGACCTGGGTTCGAATCCCGGCTCGGGCATGGATGTACTTTCTCTTTCTCTCTCTGTGTTTCTTGTCCTTTCCTTGTATGAATGGAGTATGAATCGTTGCCTACCCTATGAACGGGTTCCTATTGCATGTGTGAACTGAGAAAGTCGGACTCCACACCCAATTGCGGTTCAGTTGAAAATGTGGAGCAGCGCACCCATACTGCCAGTCTGGCTGGCATTCGAAAAAAAAATTACTTATATAAATTTACGCAAGAAATGTTAGAACAATAGTTAAATTACATTCATATTTATTGTAAATAAAACATTATATTTTAATAAAAAACTTAACATATATGTAACTACGTTTCCGTTGCTTTAAAATGCAGCTAATGTTCTTAATGCCATGTTTTTTTTTTTTTTTTTTCTTTTTTTATCAATAATTTTTATCTTAATTTTTAAGTACTACTTTTATATTAATAATAACAAATAAAAAGTAATAATTTTAATGAGTTATAAAGTTAATATTTAGACATATATTTTAATTAATTAATAAATGATATAATAAGTACTAATTTTCAAGTTCACAAATGATTAATTAACTTTCAAAGTAAGAATAATGTCAAACTTCCTCATTTTATACGCAGTCATCTTATATCCTTGCACAAAAATGTTTGTAAAACGCTGTGTTAGATAATAACCTAGTGTTTATATGTTCATAGCGCTTTCAAACATTCTTTAAGTAAAAATTTTTGGTCGAAATTTTAATCCATTAGAAAAACAACAAACGTTGAGGAATATACTGATCCAGTACTCACTATTAACTATAAGAGCAAGAAAATAGATATCTAATTGAGGTAAACATATGTGATTGCTTATATACAGACACAGTTTTATCAAAAATATATTCAATTAATTACGTTTTAGATAAATTAATGTAAAGAGAAAACTCAATATCTTTAAAAATATGCTGTAAGAGATAGAAGATTAAAGATAATGTTGCGACCAAAATCACACAATTCTGTGCATGCACGTTAGAAAAATCGACTTAAATCTAAGGTAGAGTTCCAGGTATTTAAATAATTCATTAAATATACCAGAATTAAATTTACGAAAATTTTTCTATGTAAAAGAGATATGAATGGCTTGAGAAAATTATATATGTATATGCCAGAGGGACGTTAAAATGTATTTCTCTGCATTTAACAATATCAAAAACAATAGTAAATAGAAAAATAATTTATTTATTTTTAAAATTGTTCAAAACCTAATATTTCTATAAATGTTTTTGTTATGTACTGAATTTATATTTAATTTTTCTTTACTCAAATTTCACTTATTATTTTGTATTGAATTAAATTAGATTATTATTCTGTTTTTAAATTTCATTTCATCTTTTAAAAATGGATTATTAAAATCGGAAAAATGAGCTTATCATTTTCTCCATTAATTTCCTATAATTACCATGTTTACAAGGCAGACTTAAAATGATTTAGTAGATTATGCATTGGTTTTAGTTATTTCTTTTAAAATAACTTTGTTTTCAACATTATACCTCATTTCTGAGAAACTTTCAAAATTCTTTGAGATAATTAGTTTAAAAAACGCTTATATAATGCACGTGGATAAAGGATATTTTAATAATATAAGTGCTATTGTGCACGTGTTTATTGTTAATTCGCGTATATATATATATATATATATATATATATATATAACATTTTATTTCAATCCACATCAATTTTATATATTCAAAAAGTGCATCTAATCAGTAAATAAACTTGGTGATTTAGAACATAAAATCCATAGCAACCATATCCCAGTTTCACTGTGTTTAAAATACAATAAAAAAAAAAGAAGGAAAATACTTAATTTACTTCTAAATTTATTTAAAAAAAATAGTTCCTGAGGTTTTTGAAAACTACACGCTACTTTGAAAAAAGAGAAAATATCTCAAAAATTGACATTTCCATAAGAAAGCGACCAGAAGGAAGCAATAGTAATTTTGAAAACAGAATTCTAATCAACTTCTGTGAATAGAAATATATCTGAGTTTTGTTGACTTGTAACGAGATATTTACTGTGCTGGATATGAGCAACATGGGAAGTTGCAGTATTGCTGGTTACAGAGTTTTGTATACTTACACCTATTTCAATTTCGGCAATGCTTCAGCAGTTGTATCTAACAATTATATTCCAATATCCTGAGAAAAATGCTATCTTTCTTTAGATTTTTTTTTTGCCTCTTTTGAAATATGTGCCTATTTTTACGTATATGCTTTTTAGAAATATTCCAAATTTAATCATTTTTTGAAAACAGAAAAAAATGATGCATTTTCTTTCTGTTCACCGCAGCTAAGAAATAATCAGCCATGAGATAAGATTGATATGGTGTTATTTATTCCATATGGTTTTCTTTGTCATCCCCTTCATTTAGCAGATCAGATGTATTTTGTTTTGTAAACATACCATTTATGTAACATTCGAGGAATTTTTGAAGTATTATGTATGGGAAAAAATATCAAACAATGATTTTAAGAATTCGATTTTAAAAACTTTTTTTGTGATAAGGAAAAAATATTTAATGTACTCAAAATTATGACAGCAAAATTTTGAGTTTACGAATTAAATATAATTTAATGTTTATTGTCTGCATGAAAAATTTGCAAATTAATATAAACATAATTTCTTTAAGACAATAAACCTAATCAGGAAAACTTATAAGGTATATTTGATAGCATGTATATGAAAAGTATAGATTTTCCAATGTCATTAAAAATTTATAATTTTGGAAATGAACTATAAAAGCATTAGCAAGACTTTTCTATTTAAGTATAATTGTTTGGTTAGGATTAATAAAATAGCTTTTACGATGATTTAGAAATAATTATTAATTGGAGAAATTTAACATGCATCTCGTTTTTATAATTCTCCCTGTACATATGAGTATGTACCTATTACTCACAAAATAGACTAAGACCTGCTTTTCACATTGAGTGTAGGAGAAATAAAGAAATGTTACTTGTACTTTACTGGTTTGAAATCAATTTCATTTTTTTTAACTCTGAATTAAAACAATACTTGCCAGTTAACAATTCTTGAAAAGTGACCACTGAAAGAGTGAGAATATACTATTCATATAGTTTTGAATCATGAGAACTGGATTAGTAGAAGAATCAATTTCGTGGTAAACTTTCTGTATCCAGTTAGAAATGACAATACGAATAGGATCTATTCACCCTAAATATTCCTATTCAGGATTCGTCTTAATCTTTTGCTCGTGATTCAAAATTTCGATTCGTTTCATGAAGGAATTGATTAAACAATTGATATATTCAGTATTTTCTTAACATCATAATAAAAGTGCATATTCATTAAATTATCACTTCACCCTTGAATAAAGTTACTTATTAGTTTTAATAGGATTTGATTATTAAAATAATATGTTAGTTGAATAATTAAATGAAAGCTGAAACTATTTTGTATAATAATTACCAAAAACTAAGGAAAAAAAAAATAGTATTCCAAAAAAATAGCAGATCTCAATGAAATTTGAATATGTTAATAAGTAAAAGTAGATGAATAATGTGACATTATACAAAATGATTTCGGTGCTGTAGGAATACACCATTTACGAGGAGTTGAAAAATGGGTATCTCAGAGCAAGGTGGCTATTATTGTTGCGTGTCTGAGATTAGAAACCTAGTATAGAGAAACTGTAACAATGGTCTCCAATGATCTGAACAAATTCGATAGAGAGCTATCGAGAGGCTAGAGACAGGACAAATATAGAAGTGGATAGATGGCTGAATGTGAGTCGTTTGTGATTCATAGACTTTGACAACAATTTCCAACGAAGGATTCGGAATCCCGGAGGTTCCGCCAAGGAGGGCTACGTGCTACCATAACTACCAATAACCGATATTTGTCATTATGCGCATGAAAGACCTCAACTCCTGCTGAATTCAGACACTCTCTCGCAGAAAGCTCCGGAAGGTATCTAGTTCAACTTTGCTTCGAAGGCATCACGAAAGTGGTTTTTATGCGAGGTGACCAGTCATTTGCATCTTGCTCCACCCCAAAGGCGGGAATGGTTGCAATGAGCACGTCAACATGTCCACTAAACGCGTGATCAATGAAGGGCTGTTATTTTTACGGATGAGTCCAGGCTTATCGTCGAAAGCGATGGTAGGTCCATTTTAATTTGTTCACGTGGAAAGAATGCGGAATTCATTTTCATTCATCAAACATCCATGAAAGAGATGTATTCGAGTCAGTCAGCGTCTGTGTTTTTAATGATATCTCTTTGGGTGGATAGACGCGCGGACCTCTATGTTTTTTTTTGTGGAAATGTTAATACTCACATCCATAGAGATGACATCTGGGGTACTTATGTGTACCCTTATGCAGAGTCAAGGAGTTATGCTTTCGTGCAACAGGATGATAATGAGAGATCACACAGGGCTCATATCATAGATGCTTATCTTGAGCAGGAAATAATTGAGTGCATGCTGTGGCCAGATCAACTACCGGACTTTAACCCAATCGAGCATGTTTGGGACCCTCTATGATGACGCGTAGCTACTTTCAATCCTTTTACTAGGATCACTTTAAACTGCTTTGGAAGAACAATGGCTCTCTCTTCCTACACAATTAATAGACTGCGTAATTGAGAGCCTCACACATAGCTGCAACTGCTGTATTACTTTTCAAGGGGATCATACTCCATATTAAAGGTATTTTTCTTGTACAAACGTACACTTTTTATTTGTTCATTGTACACATATGTTAATATTTATAACACCACAATTATCTGGTAATTTCTCTAATTTGTACCTTCCTATGTATTGTGGTGTTGTATAATGTGTATAAGTTTAATTAAATTCCATGCACAACTTTTTGTGTTATCGTCATTTTTGTGATTTTTCCTTAATTTATGATAACTAGTGTAAATTGCAAGTAGACTAAAATAACGTATATGGGGAGGGGATAATAAAGGAAATTGTCAATTTTTTAATCTTAAATTTAAATATATTAAAAAGTTGTAATTGAAAATCTTCACTATGAATGTATAAGTGGGCTGTGCATTGAGATTTATGATAGATATAACGAGTGTAACTAGTTAAATTTGGAATAAGACTAGAATTATTAGACTTTTGCGATAAGATTAATAACCTAATAAAGAAATAATTCTATATTCTGCCTATTCAGTAGTTGGAAGGATTTTGAATTTTACACACTACATTTTGGGATGCTAGAAAAGTGTATTTTTACGAAGTTAATTCTTCTTGTCACAAAACCATGGTTTCTTTTTAAATAGACTTTATAACTGTAATTCACTAGGAAAAATTAATTTAAAAAAAAATGTTATGTCTCATATCTTGCACAACTAGGTTATGTTTAAATTTTTCAATTACTCCTAGACATAATGCATCATATTCTAGCTCAAGTTTTGATCTAATTTTAAGCATATCTTTCACATATTTACTTTCCAAAATTTTAATATCTGTCAAATAATTAAAGGTAGAATGAAACTAAATTTCATAAAGTTATTCTAGTTATTTTTTATAAATTACAAGATCTGTGTTTAATTTAATTTTTAACAAGTATTTTAAATTTCCTATATTCTTGCTATTTTTCTAATACTTTGATTTTAATTTGTATATTTTCTAATCATTCAGAAGTAGAGAATAGAAATAAAATAGGATTTAAAAAGAAAAAAGCAGTTTGTTATATTTTCAGTCAATCAAAATTCAATAAACGAAATTCTGTTTTTCTTAATTGTTGCTTATTGAATACAAATTAATCTTAATTGTTACTTATTGAGTTCTTTTTAATCATTAGTGGTTCATTGTGTAAAGATGGTTTCATTGATATTTTCTCCTGTATGTCCAAAATAAGGCAAGAAAATGGTATGTTTTTTTTATAGATTCTATACTTATTTAGAGAAGATTGTTACAATTGAGATCGGAACACAGGATTACTGACAGTTGGTGATGATTTATTCGGTAATAAATAAAAAACGTCAGCATATAATAGGCCTGAATATTAGGTCAGCTCATTCCTATGGGACACTTTTATCATCCCTCATCTTTTCTCAATGTCGAATATGGTTGATTTAATATGCTAAGACATGTTGGCGATGTATTATCAATCTTTACATATCTTTTTCTACGTTAATACTTTATATCTGTTCACACTAATGAAATATAATTATTTACAATTACAAAAATACTGTAATTGGAACACTAATATTTAATCCAATTTTTATATTTTATTATACAAAATGCACTACAAACACCTGATCAAGTATTTCTTGTTATACTTTAGTTAACAATAGTAATTCTCAAAATTATAACTATATGTAACATTGATGAAACTTTGAAATTAAAATTTACACCAGATTCTTTTTCATTAAAGAAAAAGAGAATCGACACTATTTTGCATTTAAAAGTTCAAACAAATTCGAGAAGAAAAATATCAATCGTTAATAGTTTAAAATAAAAAATGTAAAATTTTCTGAGTATATATAATTTCAACTTAGTTATATTTTTTCAGTATAAAAATAATAAAATAAAATTTCCTTTTTATTTATTTATGGAGCATATAAAGTAAAATTAACGATTTATCATATTTTTATATTCAAATACATATAAGGCTTCTATTTATTTAGGCATTTGATGTCTAAATTGAAAGTAATCTCCCAAACAACATGAATATTTTTTTTTCATGAAATCAGAAATTGATCCAACGAATGCTCATGAAAACATTTCAATCTTAAAAAAATCAGTTATAAGTTGTCAATATATTTTTAATTTTTAAGATGATGAAAATAAATGTGTCAATATATTTTTTAGTTCTTAAGATTGTTATAATTATGTTATATTGCAAAATAAATTGATTATTATGGAAACTAGGAAAATATTTTTGATCATTTAATCTTAAGTATTAAAATGGTTCTAAATGTAAAGAATAAGGAACAAAAACTTTATTTTCATGAAGGGAAAAACAAGATTAAAAATATAATCTTGCATGTAAGCCTTATTAGTTAAATCAGAATTATAAAACCATCCAGCCATAATTTTTTTTAACTCGTTTCAATATATACCAAAACTTATAAGATTAGATATAAGTTAATTATTTTTGTCTTTGATGATAGAGAATAAATGTTACATTTTACAAAAAAAGTTTACTTAAAATACTTTTACAGTCTAACTAGTTTTTAAACATAAAGATACATACAGTATTGTGAGAGTTAAAATAATGCATGTAATTATCATTTTGCAATACCTTAACTATCTCATTTATTACATATAATAGTTAAATCAGTTCAATAATTATTCCCGAAATATGAAAGAGCAGGATGATATACCACTGATTTTAACGTGTAATAGTATTTATTTTTAATGTATCACTTTTATTTCATATGATTAGGCTTAATTTTAATAATTATATAAATCGGAAAGTAAATTTTTAAATTTATATATTTTTAAACTTGTTATGATCACATTACTTTATCTGGTACAAAAATAATCTTCTTTATTACTCAATAGTAGAAAAATACATAGCATAATAATAACTTAAAGTAACATTTAAAATTAATGTAAAAATTTATAATAATAGTAAAATATTAAAACATATATTCATACAAAAAAGAATATAAAATTTTGCATTTTTTTAGATTGCCAAACAGTGCACTAATTTATAAAATCTGTATTCTTTCTTGAAAATTTAAAAACATGAACATTTGTTATTTTTTATAACTCATAAAATATTAAAATATTAGGATACAAAAGTAGTGTTGAGAGAGAGCTATGAAACATAATGTACCACTATACCTGTAAATGAAATGTTGTAGATCACTTTATAATGAAACAGTTAAATGCTTGCAACCGAAGAGCTTATGTAATTTCAACCACTTCAACTAAATTGCGACATTATATTGGAGTAATGTTAAAAAGATCTTTTGAAAGAGCTATTATCTTTTGTAATAAGCTCCTCTCTCTTTATCGGAGTAATTTAACATTTTATTAAGTGCAAGGGCGGTGAAATATTTAACAGAAAAAATGTCAGGAAGTTTGTGCAGCTGTATTATTTTAGAAAACATTCGAAAGTTTTATATATATATATATATTTTTTTTTTTGTGGTTAGAAAATAAGAAATGAGCATGCAAATGGGTAAAACCCCTTTGATTCATTTTTACAAACATTTTCGAAATGAATAATATATTTTTATGCAAAAGTGTTTCAGCTATTCTTATAAATTAGTAAGCGAAGTTTCATTAAGTTGTCATGCTCAAGGTTATTCTACTAAAAATGACAAAAAAAAAGATGACAATTTCAAAAAAAGGTTATTTAATTTTCCTCTGAAATCCTTAATTTTTACCTCTATAAGTAAAAAAAAAATTAATTCATTTTCCCCAATAACAAAATTTAATTATTTATATCCATTGCTTCATACATTTTAGAATAATTTAATATTGAAGAGTAATGTAAGTTCTAGTGTTTTCAAACTTTTTTGAGCAACACAAATGTTACATTGGTACAATTTTTACTGAAAAATCTTTCATAAAATAAAAATAAAGTATTTGAATACATTTTTTTAGTGAAATAATTCTTTGGAGTTACTTTAAATTATTAATTTTATATTTTAAGACTCATAATTATCTAAAAAACTAAGATTTTATTGACTCCAAGAAATGATATAAGGTGAAAAATAAAGCTTTTTAAATAATAAGTAATTTTTATTCCCATTACTGAAAACTATCTACAATGAAATAAATTTATTTAATAATGGCTTATCACCTAATGTTAAACCACATTAGGCCCCTAATCGCTCACCATCAAATGTTAACCACTATTTACACTTAATGTATTTATATTTTTAGGTGAAAGACAGTTTCAAAATATGCAAAATTTTTAGGCATAGAATTAGGAATGATATAATTTCTCTAAATGTTTTTTAATCTTGCGTTTTGTAGGTTCTGACTGTTTAAAAACCAAAATAAAATTTGCATGAGTTAGCTCAATATGCAAAAAACATACTACCCCATTGACTGCTTTGACAATTAATATAATTTACTTAAAATTATCAATAGATTCTTAAAAAAGAGATTCAATTTTTATAATCTCCATAAAAAATCTTTACTAAAATTAAACTTTAAATTAAATTCTAAATTAAGATCAATTTATTTTATAACACATGAATTTTCTTATGATATGAAAGTTAAGATTGTACCTTGATATGAAAAGGAAAGTTTGATAAAAGATATGGGCCAGTAAAAAATATTGAAAATCTTGTGCTGATGTTGTTCTAATTCTGCAATGGAAAAAGACTGAAACTTAGCAAATAATCATATTAATAAATGATTGGTAAAGTTTTAACTAGAGATATATTTTAATTCAAATTACTCAATATTATTTGTTAATTTTTATTGCAAAATTTAGTAATCAAAACAAACAAATAATAATCATGGAACTTATATTCAAATATTTTATTTATGTACATCCATTATACGCTTAAAAATTATATGATTGAAAAGTGTTATTAAAACATTGGTTCAAAATATTTTGAGGTATCATTCAAAAT
>JAPDSC010012745.1:923605-952109 GCA_026290005.1 Latrodectus geometricus | reverse complement strand
TGTTATTAAAACATTGGTTCAAAATATTTTGAGGTATCATTCAAAATTCAATAAAAGAAGGCTTATTGTAAAGTAAGAAATATCACGTATGAACTCGAAAATAAAAATAATAAAAAAATCCATAAAGTAAGAAAAATAATCCTTTTAAAGTTAAATCCCTTGGAAATCCCTGGGAAGCAAACCGTGACCTTTTGAAAATGCAAGAGATAAATAAATAAAGAAGATATTCTATGTACTTTTCAGTAAGCACGTTTCTGGTGAATGTACTGGGAATTTCAGGGTATTAATATGTCAGTGAAACAAATAAATACTTATTCACATTTCAAATAAGATATAAACTGACGAAATAAGAGAAATTTTAAATAAAAGTAATGAAAAATAAACATAAAACAAATAAGTAAACCTGATGTATAATCAGTCTTTTCTTTTCAAAATTTAACGAAAATTAAGCTTTATTTCATATTTTATAACATAATTAATTTAATTAGTTTAAAAATTGAATAGAATACACGTTTAGATTTCTTTAAATTTTACTTTGAGAATATATTAAATTTAAGTTCTTTATATTTCATAACTACTTATTCATTTCATAAATGAAAGAGTAGTCCTTTTATCTGAGATCAATTAGAAGTTAAGTGTGTTAGTAAATTTGAATGTCTTTTCCAAGAATTATGTGTTACTTGAAAAAATTAAAAGTATTTTCTTAAAACCAATTAATACCAAAAATCAAACTTAATCAAAGATTTTCTTGAAAATTTTTGATTGAAAAATAAGGAAATACATTTTTATATAATTTTTGCTTGATGTTATTATGAAGTATAATTTGATTCTCCCGAAATATAATCACAAATCCCATAAAGATTGTGATTTTCATCTTACTAACATGTCTGAAATTTTCATCCATTTCTGTTAAGTTAACTGAATTCTTAGCAATTTTCTATGACTATTACCGCCACTATGAGTGTTACAAAATTCTTCTTAAAATGTTTTTGTTTAAAGTATTTGTAGTATTTGAAATATTAATTAAAATGTTTCTCGTAAAGAACTAATATAAATTATAGAACAAGGTAAAGGTGCAATTATAAGGAAATTATTAGCTTGAGAAAATACCAGGAAACTGCTAATGGTCCTTAATGTTTAATATAGGGATTTAAAGGACAGTGAAAATACGCAAAATAGTTCAAAAAGGAAACGAAAGAAATGCTAAAATTTAGTTAAAATGCTAGTTTTTAATGTAAAAGGAAAAAGCAGTGATCTAATGTAAGTTCTTGTAATGAAAACAAGCAGATTGCTTTTATAAAAATTGGAAAAATTATTGGACTTGAGAGAAAGATAAAAAATTTTACATATATACATCTTATCTGCTACATTTGGAAAAAATTGATTAAATGGTAAAGATTAAGTTAAAAACCTTCAAAAATAAGATCTTAAAAACTATTAATGGAGAAATTAGATAGCAATAAAGTACAAATTTCATTTAAGTTCCAATAATATATTTTGACAATTTTAGTCTAATATTCCATTGATTAGGTGTTGAAGTTGATATAAATGAAGACATTACCTCAAAAATTATAATTCAAAAGCAAAAAAGTTAAAAAATGTTGATAATATATAGTTGGGGAAAATATTCCATAATTTTTTTCAGTAGACGTCAATAGTGATCGATATCGCAGGAGGTATAGATCAAACAATTTCAGATTTATGCTCGTTGGAAAGTTGACATTTGACACTGAAAAATTCTTTTGCTGTTTTTTGTTTGATTCATTCTGCTGTAAGTCAAAGGTGTTAAAAATGGAAGACAACAAATAGAAAATTAGATACATGTTACATTTTTATAATGGCGAAAATGCAAGCCAGTTAGCTAAAATTTTGAAAGGTGTTTAACGTCCTTATACGATAACAGTTAGTTATGGACAATTTTGGTTTCGTCTATTCCGTTCAGGTATTTTTGATATTAAAGATGCATCTCGCATGAGTGCATCATCATCAAAAATGTCGATAAAATATCAAAAATGATCAAAGTTGCTGTCGATATTAGCTGTCGTAGCTCAGGACTTAAAAGTCTACCTTAAAAAAGTTTTAAACTTTTTTACAAAATGAATCTGAAGCAAGTTACATAAAATTCATGTAAAAATAATGAATTTTTTTTACCCAACCTAATATATATATTTGTGTGTGTGTGTATTTATGTGTGCATGACTATAGGATTTACACGTACATAACTTTATAAATAAATTACACGACAATAAACATGTTTGGAAATTAACTAATGGGTTATTAATGACGGTCTAAAATAAAAAGTTGAAAAAAGTTCACAATTATTTACACAAAAAAGCTCGATGTTGCCCAACACATTTTAAAAAAATAGGTTTGAATAAAATCTTTATGAAAAAGCATGAATTGCGAGGTGTTAAATAAGAAAAATCACAAAAACTGTTACGCTGCATGCCTTCTTTTGTTAAAAGCCAATTAAGATAATTTATCTACCTGTTAAGACAGAGAAATATAAAATAATTTAGTTTTTCAAATTCCTTACTTAAATTTTTATTTTATACTTTGGTATTTGCATCATTTTAAAGTATTGTAACTAAGAAAGAAAAAATACCAAGTTAAACAAATAAATTAAGGAAAATATGAATTTTACTTATTAACTGTATATTTTTACCTCATTTTTTCTACACAAATAAAAAAATTACAGTAATAATATCTGATTATTCAAATAATAAATATAATTTGACATTTAATTCAGTTTTAAGTTTCAGTATAATGCCTGTTTAGTTTACTACAGAAATGTATTCCATTTGGTATTTAGAATACTTTATTCATTAAAAATAAAGACACTCTGTATATTTTACATGCAATTTAAACGTAATTGGTCAGCAAACATAATTATTTTAGGTAAATTGGGAAATGATGTAAGTTTAGAAATTAGTAATGAGAGCATGTTTATAAATTAATCTTATTATTGTCCCAAGAATAAAAAATTCGATACATTGATCTTAAAAGTCATTAACTTTTATAGATCATTTTCTTTGTATGTTTTTTTAAATGAGAGTGAATGTTCATACTAAAGAAATCTGATAACAACGAATAATGAATATTTTAATACAATAGCAAGATTTTTGGAATAAGTAATATATGTCACTAAAGCAGATTACATTAGGAATCTTAGTTGTGTAGATTGGTTGGCAATAGCCTGCTTAAAAAATTTGCATTTTCTAATCTTTTAATAGAATTAGAAATCAGAATGCCCAACAAATGTTTGATGATATTGAACAAGACATAAAAAATTTAAAAAGTGACAGTACAATCGAAATATTACTTTACATAGAATCCAAGGAAAAATAATTAATTATGCTGAACTTGACGAGGAAAGCAGTATCAACAAAAAGGAAATGGTGTCTACTATAGGAAAGCAAATCCCTGAATTTAATTGAAATATGAAACATTTTAGATATATTGAAATAAATAAAAATTGTGTTATCATGAATTCTATGCTGAAACTATCATTGTTGTTTATTTTTAATAACGTTATTATTTACATATTGCGTAAAATAGAGGGCAAATATGACACTATGATTAGTGTCATATTTGCCCTCTATTATGGATGTATTATTATGCCTATATTATAGATGTTAAGCATGTTATGTACTAAAATTTTAATTTTATTTAATATTTGATGTATCAAGATTATTACATGTTAGAAAACAGCTATTATCAGTTTAAAAACAAACTCAAAATGATTTGATTCTAAATAAGAATAATAGTTATACAATTTTTTAAATGAATTTAGAAATGATTTTGGAATTATTATTTGTTTCTTGTAATTTAATAACTGTTACAGTAAGGAATTATTTCACATGTTTCTCCCTTAAAATTTGAACAATATCTTTTGTATACAAATTTTAAAATAGTTATAAGTATTTTATTCTTGATATTCTCTATAATTTGATTATTTCCTATAAAGTGAACCAAAATAATTGGATCTAAATAATTTATATGCTGAAATAAATTCTACGCAATATGCAAACAGATAGGTGAATTAAATTGTTTGATAATTAAATCCTCTTTACGGTGTAACTAAATGCAAAATGTTCATATTAATTATAAGAGACATAATTTAATTGTTAATGCAAACTATGCTGTGAAAGATGAGTTTAATGTTCCTTTAAGTAATTTAGGTAATTTATATTCATAAATATTTTAATCAAGCATCATGCATATAAATTTACTGAAGACAAAAATCAGCAATATCATCAATCATCTATGTAAAAAATAACTACATTTGCAAAAAAAAAAAAAAAAAAAAAAAAAAAAAATATATAGAATTTATCTAAAAATTTTAATTCATATTTATCTATATGTAGTTTAATTTTACAGCCAGTGATATATGAAATAGTTTAAATATATAATTTGATAAATATTTCTTGATTTATTATTGAATAATTAATCTGGATATATTTTACAAAAAACAACTAATTTAATAAAGTGTAAAAACAATACAACCAAATTCCTGAATACAAAGTAAGAAAATTATTAATTTTGTATTTTTTTTAAAAAAATTGTTATTATAACTTGACTGTATATATATTTCTAACTTATTGGAATAAATGCTTTTATTTTGTTAAGTTAAGTAACTTCAAATTATGAATAGTAAGAGAGAGAATCTTGTTGAGATATTCTTTTCTATTACCTTGATGCAAACAACAATACATACATATACATACATATGCATATTAATGTACATATACATTTTTCTGGTTATTAAAATTATTATACCCAGAGGCAATGCGTTACATACTTGAAAATTTTACGGCAGGATGTGAAGACGTAACCTTCTTTCTTTTCTATAATGTGTTTAAAATAAAATAATTGTATAGTAGGTTTCTCTTACTTATATTAATAGAGGTTAGAATACTTAAATTGATTTTTATACTTTATTTTTTGTAAAAAAGTTGTTGTGAAGAATTTTGTGAGAAAAAGAAATGTTTAAAAGCCCAGTTATGAATCTGTAATAGTGTTCAAATAGTAGCATATCGGGACTGGCTTATCTATAGAAGAAATGCGATACGTGTCTTTTGAAATCATATAGCTGTATGTAAAATATGGAATCGATGGGCTTAGGACATTCAGACTGAGCGCTGTGCTGGATCTAAACTGCCTGACATTAAAAATATCTGGCAGCTTAGAGCTCTTAAAACCTAACTTTTTCTTGAAAATTAAATCACTTGTTTTAGCATGGTCTCTATGAACATAGGAAAATGTCGTGTTTCATTGATTTCAAGACTCCTGGAAAACCGAAGAAAATCAGCTGCATGGAGATTGATTCAAAATGATTAGAATGAAGTAATTCTTAGTATAGTTTGGATTTACAATAGAGTGTGTCAGCAGACTTAAATAGGTACTGAAAAAAAGGATAGTGGAAATAATCATAAATTCAATGAAAATGATATTACATATTTATTCAATGAAAATTATAGGATGATGGAATGAGCTGGAATCCATATAGGTGGACGCAATCTGCATTTCATTCTGACTAATAATTTGACACCTCTAAAACCAGAAAATGAGATATAAAGTCCTCAGAATGTATTTATGCTACATGCTTTGGTGATTATTTTTGTTATATATTTGATAATATTAGACTGCGTACAGATCGTATTATCAATAACATGCTTAAACTTGAAATAATACAGTGTATGGAATGACACGCATTCTCTCTTAAACTAAATTCAATCGTAAATTTGGGGCACTTTCAAACGATGAGTTATTGCACCACCACTTCTTTTTACTGTCTCCGGTTTTGAAAACTGCACTTCTTCAATACTGGAATACTGTCACCCAAAGTTTTATAAGTAGACTCACTTCACTAAAGCAGATTAGGTGACGGTAGTTTAAAGTGTTTTTGAGACACTATATTAAGTACTTCTATGATAAATAATATGTTTTCTTTGATTTATACGTAATCAAAAATCCTTAATCTATAACATCCCTTCATGTTCTTTGTATCATGCAAATAATTAAAATTCCTATAAAATGTTTTTGAGTTTTTTTTCTTGTATTTCAGTTTATTACTCAAGTTTTCTCCATCTGATATTCAAGCATTATGCTTAACTGTTTTCTTCACGTTCATGTTTGCTGCTTCAACTTTTAGAGTAGGGTATTTGTATTTTATTTTATCTCCTCTGAATTTTTCTCATTTATTATAACATATTCTCACTACTAATATCACTTAATTAGACAAGTAATTTTAACTACAAACTTATGTTCTTCCTTTTAGCGAATAAATTAAACTTCCTTCATTTAAATCTGCATGCAGTGACATTTATCCTGGATATCATTCTATATGCAGAAATTATTTCTCAAAATTAATTTCATTAGCATATTTATCAGAAAATAAGAATGTTTCTCTACGCATAAAAGATTAATTAGGAAAGAGGGATTTTTTAAAAACAATAACCAAAAAATTACATTAGGTATTGAGAGATTTTAAATTATTTGAATATTATAATTGTTTTCCTAAATAATATTTAAGGATTTTTTTAATACTAGTTAAATCCTCTATATTTGAATAATTTATCTAATTCAACAGATGAATGCTTTTTCTTTATTAAATATTAATATGATTGTGAAAAAGTTACTAGAGAAGAGAGAGAGCTTAAACACATTTATTTTTTATTGAGTAAATCTTTGAACAAAGAAGCAGCATAGGTCATGTAGTGGGTGTAAGAGAGATTATATATATACTCATGAATATATACATATACAATAGAAAGTTTGGAGGAATAAATACTCACTCTTTTATTGCAAACAATTGAGCCGGCTTTGTTAAAGTACATTTACCTATAATAAGATGGAGGCGATTTACAGAGATTTCATTATCTTACTATTTATAAAATGCATCATAGGAAAGATAAGTGAGTGTATTATATATATATATATATATATATATATAATACTTAGAGCAATTTTGTTAACAATTTCAAATTAAGAAGTTTTAAGATACAGTGGAACAAACAATTGAGAATACACCTTTCTTTTACTTTATAAGTCCTACTTTCAATCGAAATAACACATTAACTAGATTTGCAAACTTAATTTTATTCTTAGACATAACAAAAGGTTTAATTAACATTAAAAATAAAGAAAAATCAATGACAAAATTCTAAAAGAAAAATTTTCAGAGGCATTTCAAATAAACACAAGGAAATTTCTACCTCGAAAAATTGAGGATACACCAATGAAATGTTTGTTCAACTAACACTAAATTTTTATTCTGTTTGCTACTATAATAATCTAAGTTTGGGAAATGTCATCTTAAACTTTTTGGACTGTTTACTTTTGTCTTTTGAAGTTGGTTCTGTGAATTTAAAGTCGCAAATTTCAATGGAAAATGACTCTTCGGAGAGAGACCACTATTGATGTAAGAAAATTTATATTAAGATTATTTAAGAAAAGAAAATCATATCGTGAAATAGTTGAAATTGTTGGTAGAAGCCACTCGTGTGTCCAGAAAATCAATGGAAGATTTAAAATCGATGGATAAATTGAAAATAAAAGTGGAAGAGGAAGGAAAAGTATTCTGAGTGATGGAAATTTTGAAGGATATCAAGATTGATCCTAAACTAAAGGAAAATTTTGAAAGATATCAAGAGTGATCCTAAACTAAGTTATGTCAAACTAGCAGCAGAAACTTTTCAAATAATGAGCAGAAGTGTAAGTGCTGAAACTGTGAGAAATGGGATTAGACATGCTGGATATAACAGTCGAGTTTCTCGAAAGAAACGATTTATAAGCTTACGAAATCAGAAAAAGAGTTTGGAGTTTGCAAAAACTCATCAATTGACGATAGATAACTTTTGGAAGAAAGTTATATTTAGTGATGAAAGTGAATTCAACATTTTTGGAAGCAATTGTCGTTGGAGCATTTGAAGAAAACCGAACACTGCTTTGGATCCAAAAATTTACTTCCTACAGTTAAACATGGTGATGGTTTGGAGTTGTATGGCTTCAAATGGAATAGGAAATTTAATCTTTATAGATGGCATAATGGATCATAAGGTTTATATAGATATACTCCGCAACAATCTTAAAGAAAGTGCAAAAAAAAAAATAAAAAAGGTTTAGATGGAAATTTTATATTCCAGCTCGACAACGACCCCACACATATGGCACGTAATGTCAAAATGTGGTGTCTTTTTCATTGTAAACAGCAATTGTACATACCAACACAGTCCCTTGACATCAATGTCATAGAAAATTTGTAGACCACACTCGAAACAACCGTCCAAAAACACCAAATTAGGAACAAAGCCCATTTGTGTTACAAGAAGAATGAGATAAAATATTTTCAGATACCACCAAAAATTGGTCGAATCTGTACCAAGATGTTTGGAGGACATTATAAAAGCCAAAGGACATGCAAACAAATAATGACACTGTCTTTGTATGTGATATATAACAAACATTTCATTGGTGTATCCTCAATTTTTCGAGGTAGAAATTTGCTTGTGTTTATTTGATATGCTTCCGAAAATTTTTCTTTTAGAATTTTGTCATTGATTTTTCTTTATTTTTAATGTTAATTAAACCTTTTGTTATGTCTAAGAATAAAATTAAGTTTGCACCTCTAGTTAATGTGTTATTTTGATTGAAAGTAGGATTTATAAAGTAAAAGAAAGGTGTATCCTCAATTGTTTGTCCCACTGTAACTAGGGCGTAATTTGAGAAAGTATTTCAAATTTCAAAATATATATTTATTTTACAGCCAAGAAACTAGTACATAATTATATCTTTTAAAGTATGCTTGCTTGAAGAAAACTTCTTTGACATTTTCTCATTCAGCAGAAATTACAATATAATTTCATGAATTCATTGATGAATATATATTAAAAATATCATAAAAAAAACTTTAAATTGTAAGATTTTGGTTACGTATTTTTGTTGCAAACTGAAATGCGTAACCAAAATCTAAGAAAATTAAAGATTTGGAATCGTGAAGAATCATAATATCTTTTACGTTGATTTATATATTTTTATGTATATTTTCTAAAATTTAAAACATATTAAATTAAACGTCATCAATATCATTGTAACTCACTTAGAAAATATTTAAGAATGTGGTTTATAATATTTTTAATAACAATAATTTTTAAAAGTCGTTTGTCTTAATAACATTGTGAACATTGCTGTTTTCATTTATATTACATGATACTATCATATAGCGCAAAAGAATGTGAAAAAGTTTCAAAAATTCAATTTCTCTAAATTGTTTAAAACATTTTTTGAATTTAGCATTTCAGCTGTACCCAATAATTTAAAATTAGGCTTGAAATTAATTCAAATATAAATTTAAAGCCGAAATTAAAAATAGATATATTTTCAATAATAATTTAATTTAAATTACTAATGGAAATACTGAAGTATGAATTTAACTTTAAGATTAAATTTCTCATTTATTTATATTGTTTAATAAATATAGATTGTGTTTTGCGTTGAAAATCATGTCATTATATTTATTCAAAATTTTGCATTATTTCCAGTTTTAGATTTTAATTAAATCTTTATTATTTGTAAAAGCTGTTTTTCTCAGTTTTGTTATTCTAACCCAGAGAATTAATCAGTTCTAAAGAACACGAGCAATTCTAAGGATTCGGGTTCAATTTCAGCTAATATTTGGATTTCCCTTTTCCCTCAGTTTGGAAACTCCTGTATTTTCTTCTTTGATTAACGATGATAGTATATAAAAAAGGCAACTGAAGTAACGAGATCTATTTTTTGGGCTGATTAATCTTATGAACATGAATATTTATAAATTGCTTTTTTTTATACGGAGTATTTTAATTTATCAGTTAGTCACATTCATTCAAAATGACGTTTATTTTATTTCAAAACTCTTATTGTTATTATCTTATTGTTATTTGTAAAACATTTTTTAATAAGCAAAATATTTTATATTGTTATGAACTTAAGTCTCAATACCTCATTCACAATGGATTATATCTGTTAAACTAAAAAGATAAAAATTATGTAATATTACAAACATTTGACAGTAAAATTTGTCCAAATGCTTTGTTAAAATAATTATTTCTATATTTTGACATCATTTAATGCTTATCATCTCACATTGCAGAACATACTTAAAAAATAATTACTTCATTCATAGAAATTTAAGTCAGATATTTCTAAATAAAATTGTGTTAAAAATCAAGGAAACTGCAATTATTATCTATTCAACAGTTTCTTTTTATTTATCTGTCAACAGTTAGAAACTGCAATTATTATCTGTTCAAAAATTTTTAAAGCAACAGTTTCTTAAAAACTATTTAATTAAGCTTTTTAAATTAGATTATATTTAATTATCTTTTCTAAATTAACCACCCTTACTATTATTAAGGAACGGATGTGATAGAATATGTAAGACATTTTAATTGCTGTAGATTTAATTCTTAAAAATCTATAAGGAAAATAAATAATTAATCTAAATATATACAACGAATTTATTAAAATACATTTATTTAAGAAAGGAATTATACACTACTGGCCATGAAAATTGCTACACCAAAAAGGCGACATGCTACAGACGTGAAATTTAAATGAAAGGAAGAAGGTGCTTAGATATGCAAATGATTAGCTTTTCAGCGCATTCAGACAAAGCAGGCGCCAGTAGCGACACCTACATTGTGTTTAAATGAGGAAATTGTTCAGCCGGTTCCTCATACACAAATTACTTTTGAACGTTGTTGCATGGTGAAAAGTTGTTGTGATGCTCCGTGTAAGAAAGAGAAATGCGTACCAGCACGTTTCTGACTTTGATAAAGATCGAATTGTAGCGTACAGGGATTGCGGTTTATCTTATTGCAGTATTGATGCTCGCGTCGGTCGAGATCCAATGACTGTTAGCAGAATATGGAATCGATGGGTTCAGGACGGTAATACGGAACACCATGCGGGATCTCAACGGCCACCTATCACTAGCAGCCGAGAAGACAGGCATATTATCCGCATGGCCGTAATGGATCGTGCAACCACGTCACGAGCCGTGAGTCAAGAAACGAGGTCGTTTGGAAGACAACAAGTGTCTACAAGAACAGTTCGACGACGTTTGCAGCAGCATGGACTCTCAGCTCCGAGACCATGGCTGCGGATTCCATTGACACTGCGTCATAGACAAGAGCGCCTTGAATGGTGTGATCAACGACGAAACTGGGCGCACGAATGGCAAAACGTCATCTTTTCAGATGGATCCAGGTTCTGTGTACAGCATCATGATGGTCGCATCCGTGTTTGGCGGCATCGTGGTGAACGCACACTGGCAGCGTGCATTAGTCATCGTCATACTGGCCCATCACCTGGCGAGATGGTATGGAGTGCCATTGGATACACGTCTCGGTCACCTCTTGTTCACATTGACGGTGCTTTGAAAAGTGCAAGTTACATTTCTGGTGTGTTACGGCCCGTGCTCTATCCTTTATTCGAGCCCTGCGAAACCCAACGTTTCAGCAGGATAATGCCCGACCGCATGTTGCCGGTATTGTACGGACCTTCCTTGATACAAAACATGGTCAGCTGTTGCCCTTGGCCAGCACGTTCTCCAGATCTTTCACTAATAGAAAACGTCTGGTCAATGGTTGCCGAGTGACTGGCTCGTCACCAAACACCAGTCACTACGGTTGATGAACTGTGGCATCGTGTTGAAATTGCATGGGCATCTGTACCTGTATATGCAATCCAATCTCTGTTTGACTCAATGCCCAGGCCTATATCTGCTGTTATTACTGCTAGAGGTGGTTGTTCTGGGTACTGATTTCTCAGGATCTATCCAGCCAAATGTTTTGAAAATTTAATCACATGTTATTTCTAGTATAATATATTTGTCCAATAAATATCATTTTGTTATCTGCATTTCTTCTTGGTGTAGCGATTTTAATGGCCAGTAGTGTATATATATACTTAACACAAATTTTTGAGTATTTTAAAAGCTAAAAATCAAAAGTAAGCAATGTTAAATGTTCAATGTTAATAAAAAATAAGTACAGGATTTTGAAAAATTTTTAAGATTAAAATTTAAGACGAAAAATTTATTTATTAATTGGAGATGTCCTTCTATATAAAGTACTCTAATTCAAAATTGAAATTGAAAAAGAAAATATTTTTGTAGCACAGTTTTAAATAAGAATAGTTTGCTATTTTTATAGTCAATATCATTAATATGACTCAATCATTCAAATGATAAACTCAAACCTCAGCCCACATATTGTTTAAATTTTCATCAAATGCTCATGAAATGGTTCAAGATAAATTTAATTCTAAAAAAATTCTAAAAGTGAATTTATCTGAGGAGGTAAATTTATTTCGATAGATAAATACTTAATAAGGGTAATCAATGGTTTATTTCAGTAATGGTATTTCACTGGATAAATAAGAAATTTGCTAATAATACCAAGAGGCAGGCTTTTATTGAGTAAATTTCTTGCCTAGCATCGTAATTCACTAAATTTAGAATATAAATCTAAAAATTCCAATTTTATAGAAAAAAAATCCGCATTGAATATTCTTAACATGTATGGGAAATTAGTTGAATAAATTAAATCTATTACTGCCGAAGTAATGTTAATGTAACAATAGGAAAAAAATTTCAGAAACTTCGATTTTTTCTGCTCAAAATGAAGATATGCGGTCAATTAGTTAAAAATATTATTTAATACATGTCAAAAAAATGTACTTAAATATAGAAGTTGACTCATGTTACCAGACTTCATTTTCAACAAAGTTCAGTAAATATTTCAATGTTTGACTTTATAAGTTGGAATAAAAGAATTTCAAATTATATCATTTTTAGATGAATGCAGGATTAGAGAAGAAATGGTATGTCTTATCACATGCTTGAAATAAGTTCAAACATAAGTTAGTGAGTCAACTTTCTTTCTGTTACATACTAAATTCAACTGTTGATCTTATTCAATGGACATGAATTTAGCAAGAAAATTGTAACATAAATAGCTAATAATGAATAAAATATTAAGCTTAAATTTTTTGAAACATGCTAAAATACTGCATAGAAGCAGCACTATTTTAATTGTGCATGAAATAAGTTTAATGTATGTAAATGCAATATAATAGAAGCAGTGTAATTTCATTGCATTAATTTTAAACATGACTAGTATTTATTAAAAATTGATTGGGTATCCCAATGTTCAGTTTACTACTATATATTACGATTAAAAACTTAATTCGTGTTAGAGTGTAATTTCTTGAATTTGAGAATGTATAACGACTCAAATGTTACATTTATAAAGAGATGTACTAATATTAAAATAAGCTTTGTTCACTTTTACTATGGATAGATGGTTAGTATATGTAACTTTATAAGAAAAACATGATTAACAAGTAAATTTATGTATAAATATCTATCTCAAAATCACTAATAGAAAACGGTTTCCTTCAGCCTAAAAATAATAAAGAAATAGTTGAATTCCAAATTATTGATTTAAATCCCCAAAACAATTACAGTATAATAATCCTAGTTAAGTTGATACATGTACGTGAAAAATATCTTGAAATTTACATTTTCATTTAAACACATTTTAAAACATTCATCTAGATATTTCTAAAACTAGCTCTAGAACTACCCAGATATGTTACTATTTTCGTAATTAGTACAAAACAACTTATGGATTTAATTCCATAATTGGAATCATGTATGTATTATCTTTAATGGAAAATCATTATATTTACTTCTTTCCTAGCTTTGACCAAAGTGAGTCATTATTTCAAATTTAAAACGCAGTAAAGGTTCTCCCTCTTTAGTTAATAGATATTTAATTTACTCCGAATTGAGTATATATCAAAGGCTTCCGTAAAAGTATCAATTTCCAGTCCCTTAACTTTTTTCCCCTGTAACCACGAGTGGCTTCTTTCATTTTGTTTGACCAATCATTTGACTCCCTTTTGTCGCTATGAGGGAAAATGCCTTTTCTGAGTTGATATAAAAGAGAGTCGATTTCAAGTTCTTTTCAATATGTACATTTACTTACTTGTTAAACAACTCGCATTTAATTGAATCAGATAATAAATTGATTCAATTTATTTCTATCAAATATTTGAATGTCTTGTTGGGGTAAGTATGAGAAATTAAACTATTCTAGTAATTTATCGTTAATACCTTTTCCACTTTAATTTTCAGTAAAATAGTCCTACAAAAAATATTTTTATTCTAATCAGATAAGTCAAATTATTTCAAAGAGTAATCATGCCTATTAATAATTATGTAATTACATTACTTGAAAAGTGATTGAATAATGTAACTTTTAATTTTATATTAAAATGAGAAATTTTACGTTTCTTATTTTGGAAAAGAAATTTTTAGTTTAATGTCTTGAAACTAATTTCTTATTTTAGATAATTTTATTTATTTTGTAATTATTTCAATGAAATAATGAAGTTAAAACCGCATTTTTTTATAATAGTTTCAAATCCTCATTGTTGTAAATGCTTAAGATAAAAACGAAATATTTCCCAAATTTACATAGAAAATTTACGCATGATAAAAACTTCATTAAGAAAAAACTAAAGTGCTTTCAGCTGTAGTGTCTTTGATTATTTTAATCACGCTATTAATTAGATACTGTTTATTAAAAACATTCATAATATATCAATTCAGATCTGACCTTTTGATTCTTACAGATTATATTAGAATTTAATAGTTGCAATTAAAAATAGTTATTATGGCCAAGTCATAAGATACATCGCAAAAATATATTCAGGGACATGAGAAGACGAATATTTGGGTAAAAGGGTATTTAAAGACATTAATCGATTGTCTCATGCAAAAGGGTCAATCTGATTTAATTCTATAAGTTAAACATGAGCCGCGAAAGGGAGAAACTGGGCCAAGGATATCTCAATGGCAAAATTTTTTTAATCAATAGTTGCATTAGGAGATAATACTCGTGAAAAGAGTTCTGAATATATTTAGTTCACCTTTCTTGTTTTTCTATTCAAGGTTCTTTCAACTTCATTGTTTTGTAACCTCAGAAGTAAATGTCTAAAACGTCTCAGGTTAGTTTAAAACACAAATTTTCAGAACATTGATTAAGACCTCAAATAAGTAGAAATTAAATCGGATTTAATTTAAAATACTAAAAGTATTACTTTTAGTATATACCTAGAAAAAAAACTGTTATTAAATTTTTTCCCTGACTATTTACTAAAATTAATCGGAAGATTTTTTGTTAGCTAAGCGAGCTTCAGTTAAAACAAAGTGTAACAAAAAAGCATATTTAAATTCAATACAAAATGAACACCCAGTTTTAACGATTTAATGTGTTCAATAAGAGCAAAACGTTTTGAAAATTCCTTTAAAAGGTGAAAAGCTACTTTTAACATAAAAATAAAGACAGCCTATTAATAAAATATTATTTAATACATATGATTACCAATTCATGGAAAATGTATTTGCTTTTTTATAAAATACAATATTTTTATTCTGTAAATAAAACTTGCTTAAATACATAAAACATTTATGATATATTTCAAATTCTTTATAGTAACTACCATTGTATTACTTTTTGTGCACACAATTAATTAATTGATATCACTTTTAGGAGTGAAAAAATGTAGTTTTTATAAATATGTATTCCAGAAATGAATAATTAACAACATTTTCTTGCTGTCTTAATGCATTTTATTATCAGTTGATATCTAAATGTAAGACCAAAGAATGTTTAAAATTTGTGGAAATTTCTTATAAAATGAAAAATTTCATAAAAATTTCCATTAAGATTGTGATTCATGTGATTTAATAAATTTAAAAGAATATATTAAATTTATTAAAAATATATTCTTTTAAATTTATATATTTTTATAAATTTAAATGATTTTAAATTGTCAAATTTGAAATTACAGTAGGAATATTGTCATATACTCATTCTCATATATATTTTTCCATCCTTTCATCTTCCACGAAACAAAATAAATATTCTAGTTTTACCTCTCTTGTGCATTATTTTTAGTTTTATCCCAAATTTTCCCTGAAATATTTTGTAGAATTATCAATTTTGTCTCCTTCCATAAAATTTATTTGCGATACGATTTCAATTTCAAACAACTAAAATGGATCAGCTACTATATATAGGTTTATTCTATTTTATGACTCCAGTTAAGACAATTTATAAATGTATTTTGTGAGATTACATTATTATATAGTCGTTCATAGAGGTGTATTTTAAAGAATATTCTCTTTTTACTCGATGTAATTTATGTTTACAGCATTAAACTGAATTCAATTAGTTACAATATGTTTTAAATTGAATTAAAATTTCATTTATATACGTGCATATCAATGCCCATTTGTATATAATGAAGATATATACGTATCTCTCAAAAGGTAATAAAAAATGATTTTCTATTAGTGTAAGAAAATCCTTTGATTAAAATTGACAATATTCAAAAAAATTTTTTTTAACAAAATTCGTTAATTTATATTACAGGAATCGTTGTTTCTTATTAGTTTTTTTTATTACTGTTTCTTTCGAAAAAGTTAAGTTTTATATGATTTAGAAATCAAGTTTGTACTAGCTTACGTGTATTATAATATAGTTTTCTTTTTAAATAAAACATAAACGATAGTGTGAAAAAGTGAAATGATGTTTAGATGGTAAAATCTAAAATAAATTACAGATTTCTCTTTTGTAAATTTCGTAATCAACAATAAAATAAATGTTTAGGAGTAAACTTAATAGAATTTAACATATTACATAAAATCATTTCTATAAATGTTTAATAAGACTATTCGAGTTTTCTTAATCGAGATTATTTTAGTCGAGAGTATTACTGTGGTTTGCTTTTAAATATCAAACATAAAATTTAATAAATATATGAAAAGACAAAGAACCTCATGCTATTTTATTGCGATACTTTGCAAAAGGTTGAAGAATATATTCAAGTTTTATTAGAAAAATTTAACAAAACAATTATCTTCTGTCACTTTTTAATAAAAATTTTGTGAATAAAATATTTCAATTTTTTTTATATAGCTTACTTTTATCTCAACTTTTCCAACAACGCATATAGGAGATAAGGAATGCAATGCCAATATCTGTTTCCATGACCGAGGGCCCTGGTATGCGAAGTATATGTTCCGGTTAGGTGGTCAGCCTAACGTGAAATCTCTAGTGTTTAGTAGCCAAGAATACTTGGTACTCAGTTTTATCAACCCACTGAAGGGATGAAAGGCTGTGTCGACTTTGCACAGCCCGAGGATCAAACCTTAAACCTGTGCTTTGGAAGGGCGAAGTGTAACACTACGCCACCGGGCTTCAGTTTACTTTTATTATCTATAGTAATTTTTATAAATCAAACTGATACATTGGTATTTAAATATGAATATATTTAATATACTATATTATTTTAAAGATTTATGTACACACACAGTATAACTACTAAATTTTTAATACATATAGATATAAAAACAGTTAAAATTAATTGTATTATAAAACAGGTATCTTTACATAGTCTATTTGTCAAACAAAACAGACATAATAATTGTTTACTTCATACTAATAGAAATTTATGGATTTATAATAAAATTTATGAAAACTACGTAATTGACAAATATGCAGTGAATTTTGTAAAAACATATATTATTAAGAGTTAGAAAAGTTACGTTTATTTCTGTATGAAGCATGTATCATAAATTCTCTCAACAGCACAAAAAATTGAACTTTTATTCTTTGTGTGAAAATCATATGGATTTTATTACCACAATGTTGATAATAATGCAACATTATTGCTAACAATTATATTAAATGTATTAAAGATCCAACGCTAATTCACTTAATAAGAATTATTTAATGATATCGAAGTTAATTAGCTCATATTATGCAAATTTCTATGACATAAGAGAATATATCAATTTGAATGCATTATCAATCGTTCTCCAACATGAATTTCTATCTCTTACGGTAATTGAATCTTAGTTTTAGTCGCTGAAAATCGTATAAAGCAAACAATTATAAAATTGATTTGTCTTTTCAATGAAGAACTACAGTAAAATAACTAGTAATATTTTAAATTAAGAAGAGTAATAATATTCTATTCGAAAAATTAAAACAGTTCCTAATCTTGTTTTTTTAAATTGTTTATAGTTAGACTTTTAAAAGAAAAAATAGATTTATTATTTAAAATTATCATGTCTTGAAAATAATATATTTTTACTTCCTAGCTTTCCATCAAATTTGTTGGACAAAACTTTTGCTTAAATTTTAATAAAGGGTCACAGAGATTATTCTTCCAAATAATCACAAAACAGTGTTCATTAAAGATAATTACGTTTAGTTTACCACCACATTTAAAACGTATTTTATAAAAATTAAACAAAAATTCAGTTTAAAATAATGCGTTATCTGAAAATTGGTATTTAATGCTATGAATTTATAATGCTATTGAAGCAATTCATGTTTTGCTGGATATTGATTAAAGAGTAATTACATATTATTAAGTTACTTTAAAAATGATTGATGTCAAAACAGGAATACATAAAAATTTTACTATGCATTTATTTACTAATTTGTAGTCTTATTACTTGTGTGTGTACAAAAGAAATTGAATAGCTGCATGCATTTTTTTTAACAAAAGTAGGCAGAGCTAATAAAGGAAAATAAAATTTTTCTAGACTTTTAATTAGCTTGGAAATGTATTTTCTATTTTACTTAACTTATATGCAAAACTAATGAGAAAAAAAGTTTCATTTGGAACAGGAATATATTTTTAATAATATAAATTATATTATATACTGATTCACTAAATACGAACTATTTAATGATATTGGAATTAATTAGCTGAAACTACGTAAAAATTTCTATGAAATAAAAACATGATTAATTTAAATAGATTTTCAATTTCTCTCTTTCTCTAACATGAATTCACATCTCCTAAGTTGATTCCATCTTAGTATTAATGTCTGAAAATTGTTATAAAGAATACTTTTATAAAATAGTTTCGTCTTTTAAAGAAATAAAGTAAAATATTATGAAATTGTTTTTAATAAATGAATATTTTTTTTAGATGAAATAATAGATTAAGTGAAAATAATAATAGATTGTTAAAAAATTCTTATTTTAGACAACAAAAAGTATTTTTTAGCCGATTTTTAGCAAAAAAAGTAATTCAAATATTTTCTTTTTTAAGATACGTTTGTTTTTCTCATTATTTAAATATCATCTATTTTATCTTAGAAAATATAAAATCAAAGAATACGTGCATAATTAATAATATGAAATCAATAACTGATTTTATATCTAATAATAAAATTCATAATTTTCTTCGTATGACTTTAAAGATCGTTTTACTAGTATCCCAATCGATAAACATTTTTGAAGTACTAATTTGATTTACTTTTACAATATTATGAAAAATCCTATATTATTAAAATGCTTTCTGCTTTAAATGTTTGATGAATTCATAACTGTTATCTCTTTGAGAGCTGAATTATTTGAAAATTGTATTGTATTGAAGTAAGCAGATGACTAGAGTCTCACTCGTTAAATGTAACCAAAAACTAAACTAAAATTTGATGAAATTTAGAAAGATATTTATCCTGAGCAAGTAAAATGAATTAAAACAAATAATAACAATTTAAAATGGGAATTTTTTATATTGAAGTAAAAGATGATAATACTTACATTAATATTTAGGACAAAACAAAAGAATTTAAATTTAAAGTAACCAAATTATTTTTTTAGAATTTTAACATTTACATTAAAATGTGTAGAAATGAATTTTGAATCAACTAATTAGAATATATTTAATATGTAATAATTTAAATAATGTTATTGAACAAACTAAATGGTTAAACAATACTAATAGTACTTACAAATAATAATATAACAATAAAATTTTTAAAACACTTTTTTACTAGTAGACTCAACCCTTGAAGGTCTTATAAGACGCATGAAATTCCAATAGTGTTAATTTGTTAAAATTTAGTTATAATTTGTCCATTTAATTTGGAGATGATAATGGTTTCTAATTTTGTTTTAAAATAAGGGTTTTATTTATTACTTTGGCAACATTTGACTATTCTTCTATATATATATATATACGAGGGTTACTCTGAAATTTTTGAGATACGCGCAGACGAGAATTTACAAAATAAAAAAAATGGTTTAATTTTAAAATACAAAGTATTTTAACACAGAAGACGATTTTTTACTGATTTACTTCAACTTGTTTAGCCTAGATCAAATTTTAAACAGAAGAGAAAATGGAGTTGACACGAAAACATTTTCGCACTATGATTTTCTACGATTTTAAGGCAGGATTAAATCAAGAAGAATGCGTTCAACGGTTGCAATTAGCGTTTGGTGATGAATCTCCAGCTCGTGCTACTGTATTCAGATGGTTTAGAAAATTTAGAAGAGGTCGCAGTTTTCTTCAGGATGAAGAACACACAGGAAGGCCGCCGTCGGCAGTAATCCCGGATAATGTGTCTGCCATACGAAAAATGTTATTGGATGATAATCGCTGTACCTATTAAATGACACAGAAGGAACTTGACATTGGATCCGCAGCCATACACAAAATCATTCATGAAGAATTACATATGAAAAAAGTAGTTTGCCGTTGGGTTCCCCATAATCTAATTGAGCACCAAAAAGAGGAGCTTGTCAGAATCAGTAAAGAAACTCTTAAATTGCTAAATGATGGTGGCCACCGCATCATTTCTATAACTGTAACAGGTGATGAAACGTACATACCATTTTTTGATGTTCTAACACGTCAAGAAAGCAAAGTAGGGGTCTTTGAAGATGATCCTACGCCGACAATGGTGAAAAAACAACGCCCACTGAAATAAGTGATGTATGCCGTTTTCTTCAGAAGTACGGGATTGGTCAAAGCCATCAAGTTGGAAGGACAGAAGACAGTAACAGCAAACTGGTATACCCCTAAATGTCTTCCAGAAATTCTACAAGAACTGAATGTTAGGGGACTAATGCTTCAACGCGACAATGCATCTTCACATACAGCCGGATTAACAGTTGATTTTCTGAAACAAAAACAAATTAAAGTGATCGAATATCTTCCGTATTCACCTGATCTAGCTATGTAAGACTTTAGGTTATTCTTTAATCTTAAAAAGAACTTACGTGGACGTCGTTTTCATTCAGAAGAAGAGATTGATGTGGCTATAAATGCATTTTTTTCATCTATTCGAAGAAATAAATGGCTTGAGGCATTTAATCTGTGAAAAATTCGTCTACAAAACCGCATTGATGCTGGAAGAGACTACTTTGAACACACCTAAAATTTTATAAATATAACTTTAAAAACCTAGTTGTATCTCAAAAATTTCAGAGTGACCCTCGTATATATATATATATATATATATATATATATATATATATATATATATGTATATCTATAAAGTTCATGTAAGATTAAAAGCGTAGAATTTCACACAGATTTGAGGTATCAAATTTAAATAATATTATATTATTTTTGTCCAGGATTCTCATTATATTACATTTAAACATTTAATTTATTATATCTAATCTCAGTATTTATTTCAATGAAATAAAATATAAGTAATATATGCTTGTAAAATGTTCAAGAAAAATATTTTTTGACAAAATGTGTAGTGTTGTTTTGCAATTCTTAAAATTATTTTCTAATTGAAATAATTATTCATCTAAAGAAAAACATTTAATTTACGTCGTATTTATTGGAACTTGTAATATAAAACAATACTTCAATGTAAGAGTATTTTTGGTGTTTTCAGAACCAAATCAGATACATGATTACCTTAAAATATGCTTGATAATGTATATTTACTATATTGTGAAAAATTATAGTAAATATATCTTACATCTTCAATATATTCAAGTTACTTCAAGTTGATAAAATATTCTGAATTTTAGAATTATTTTATGATCAATAACAAGTAAAAAGTCTGCAAATTATGGAATTCCTTGTTTTCATATTACATAGTATCACTGAAATACAACACATTTTGAAATATTTTTATTAAAAAACAATAAACAGTTAAATGATTCACCAGAAGTTCGATGTAATTCCATGCAGAGTGCCATGAATTGAGTTTAACTGCATATCAATTATGGAATAATAATTTTTAGATGGGTGGTTAAGTAAATATACCTAATGAGTAATATGTATTGTACCTCCCATATAATGCCTTCAAGTAATCCTGCAGTGTTTCGGTTCAATTGAATAGCACAACATTATTTACATTTAGGTTTTGAAGAAATGATTGCATCGTATAACAAAGACGTTCCTTTCAGGTATAAAAAAGGCAAAGGAGAGAATATAAGCACTTATTTCAGTTTATTGATTGCAGTGTTCCGTGACATAAGCTATGAAAATGAATATAAAAGTAATAACGAAGTGATCTTCAAATAAAAATATTATTCAACGAATTGTAGATAATTTGGAAAATGTATAAAGAAAATTATAAAAAAATAATGTTTTAAAAATATTATTAATGAAAAAATCAAGAACAGACGGCTTAAAAAAATTTAATTTAACTACAAATCAATAAAGCAGATTTCAGAATTTTTCTTACGACGTCATATTATTCATATGTACTGTACATTTATTAAAATATAGACTAGAACAAAAAGTGTGAACACTCAGTATTCTTATTAATAGTTTTTATCTGAGCTTTTTTTTCCCTCCAGATTATGGTTGAAAAATCGTGGAGTATTTGTAACTGAATAAACTTACAAAATGTTTGTTTTGATATTAAACCAAGCCTGTCTATAAAATATTTGATGCAATCATAGCATTTAAGTAAAAAAGGATTTTAATCTTTAAATTTAGACAGATCAATTTTTTGAGTAATAAGAAAATGGCCCATTTTCTCATGCCTATTACTAAAGCTTAGAGAAATGTTTTACAAAAAAATATTGTATAGTTTAATATATTCTGTAAATATTTTATTGGAAAATTGTCTAATTTTATTTAGTAACTAAGAAATATTAAATTAACTGAGCCGAATGAAATAAATACTATAATTAGTTATTCTCTATATTAGATAAAGCATCCTTTCTATAAGAGATCAATATGCAACTATTTCTGAGCCCAATGATTTGTGCTTTCCGTGGAAAAATTAAAGGGTAAGTGAATCTAGCAAAAATTCATTCTTAGAATCTGTATATTTTTAAGCATTCTTAAAGAGCTGAAATCATCCAGATTGGAATTTTTCACTTAGTAAATATTTTTTGTTATGATTGGAATATTTTATGAACTTTTTAACAAAACTTCCATACAAACTATCAAAACATTTGTGAAATGTTTTGATAGATTATTTTATTTTTAAACCAAAAATAATTCATTAAACATTGAAGTGTTTATATTAATGTTCAATTTAAGCGTAGAAAGCTAATTCTTAATTCAAACAACTAAGATTTGATTAAAAATTGATGATTTGTTTATTATGAAACTAAGATTAAATAAACAACTTTTAATTAATATGGGAAAAGAGGTGTAAAACGGTTTAAGATAATTATCCATGGCTTCTGAACTGTTTAAATTTGTAAGCTTTATCCACAAATTTTGTTTTGCAGTGATATCACATATCAAAATGTCATCATTATAAATTAATTAGCTTGGTTATAACTAAGCAATAAATGAATTTCATTATAACTCAATCAATCGATGTTCTTTTATTTAACTATTATTTAAAAGAGACTCATTATATTTCTTAATTTTATTTTGTTCCTTACCGTTGCTTTAACCTACATTAAACTAAATTTTTAAAAACCTCGCTGTTTTTTTTCAAATGAAAAATTTAATTGAAAAAGAATACGTTTTTAAAATATATCAAATACTATAAGCATTTTGGAGAAAAATCACTTATTTTGTTTCACAATTTCTTATTCAAATTATTATTATAATTAGAAATGATTATAATAATAACTTTTCAGCAATTAGTTATTCCATTATTTGAATCAGATAGAAGTAGTTTCTTCTTTTATAGATGGACAATTCAAAACTTAAACATAATTTTAATTAGTAACAGTTTGTAACAGTAGTAATAGTTTGTCTTACAATGAAATTTTTTATTAATATCGGTAAGGGTACAAAAAAAATGCAATAAAATATTAATTAATTTATTCTGAATACGTTACTTTATCTACATTTATTCATGTTTTCACCCCATTTATTAAATTGTACATTGGAACAAAAAGTGAACACACTCAACATGTTTTATCTAAGAATAGAAATGATTTTTGATATAAAATTTGATTTTGGAATTAAATAAAGAAAAGTATGATGCCTGTAATAATAAAATATAATTTAATTTATGCATTATACAGTTTATTAACTCACAAGATATAATTATTTTAAACGATTAAATAAATATGTTTATTTACATCATAATATATTTAAAAAATCTCTTTTTGTCCCGATTATTTGAAACTGGTATATAAATAGAAGCGTTTATAACATATTTTTAAAAAATAAGTAAATTCATGTATTAATTTAAGATAAATTTGCAGTATTGATTATTAACCAAGGGAGAAATTAATTAATTCAAAAATGTTGATATTGATTAAATGTGCCAAAAATACAGAAGAAGATTCCTTTATAAAATGTATGGACACTGATGAATTTAAATAACGAAGATCATTACATATTATTTAAAATTTCTTGTTATATATTAAAATATATGAAAAATGAAGGAAAATAAAACGTAGAATAAAATTTTACTGCAAAAAAAGATTCCTTGTGTTTCTTAATTATATTTTCTTTCAAGTTAATAATTTTTTGCTATTGTAATATATGAAATTATATTAAACACCTGTTGCCCGGATGGTGATGCTTTGCTAGACGACCACTACAAGGCGCTATACACATCTGCGCAGTAGGAACCGTCTGATGTGCTCTCCTCTTCCGCCTACTCATCCAGCCGACCAGCAGAGATTTAACAGAACGCCGACCAGATTGGCGGAAGTTGCCGAGTATTCGCGTTGCGTGCAAAAGAAACAGCACCCTTCTTATAAAGTATGACAACACCTTTGTCATAGACTGATCCTACTTTGCGCCCAGTTACGTTATAACGTTTAAATACTTCAGCCAAAAGTTATTGTATTTTATAAAGCAATGCTAGTAACCTTTCCAATGACAACTCTTAACACTTTATTGTATCATAACATTAATGAAATCTAAAGTCATGATCTTCACTTTCTTTAGTCCTTAAAGAAGATAAAGTAAGTATCTAAAAAGATACATGATTTTTTAAAAAAATAAGTACCTGATATTTACATGTGTGTGTGTTTTCTAATTTTTTTTTTAATTTGAAAATAAGTATAGCTCTATTATTACAAACATTTTCACATGGTGTTTCAAATTTTGGAATTTGTGCTTAACTGACTGAATTTCATACCCAAAATAATTATGAATGTTTTCTGAATTAGTTTCTGAAAGAAATTATTATTTATTATTTTCTTCTTTTAATCAATTTTTGTCCCTCATTATTTTCTTTAAGTAATTACTGTTCTATTTTGGACAGACTTATTTTTAATGAAAATTTCTATTTTTCTCTTATTTTTCTATAATCATTTTAAAGTATGACAAATTGACATGAATTTATTCATAGCAAATTAGCAGCTTAGACTAAAAAATCTTAAAGAAGATAAGTTCCCTAGTTTTTAAATTAAAGATAGTTTCTTGTAGTGATGTCAGCTTAAAATAGGTGTGTGAGAATTTTGATAATTTTAATAATGGTGCAATGCAATACAAATGATTTTATCATTTATGAATATTTTTAAAAGTATTTAACACTTCTTTTTGTATCTTTAATGCGTCATGTATGTTTATTGTATCTGTATAAAAATGTAAAGAATTTTCTCAAATATATGTCGTATTAAACTTTCAGTTGTGTTTTGTTGCTAAGTTGTACTTCCTTTTTTTTAAAAATATTTTGCAAAAATTAATTTTCATGATCCTTTTTGTATAATCCCCAGCCACTAATAGTATTTCCAAAGTCGTAGATAATAATGCAAGGAAAAAGTACATTATATACATACAATTTAGTAATAATTTTTAACTTTACAATATAAAGTACTTAGTTTTTTTTGATTTCTCACTGGTATGTTCTTTTTTAAAATAAATTCCCAAAGTTGTTTGCAATGTTGAAACTAAGGAAATGTTCTTTTAGTTAATTTATATCGGTACTTTTAGAGCCATTATATTTATTTTGTCGTTTGTTCAAACTTTAAGAAAAAAATTCAAAATATCTCGGTAACTCCTTTCTTAAATACCATAGATAGATATGTATTTGTGAAAAGTATTAATGAGATAAAAATAATGCTATTAAATAATTTCTTAAAAATCTTTTCTCAAAATGATTAATGCTCGATATTCAAATCTTCCATTCATTTCTAAAAGTTTATTTGAAAACCAAGTTGTTGACATGATATGACCAAGTAAATTACATTAAAAAAATAAAAGAAATCGAAATACATTTCGAATACAATCGAAATACACATACATATATATAAAGATGATGCTTAAAGCATATAATAACAAAACCTATTCAAAATATACTTCAAACGCGCCCTAATAATTCTTTAATTTGTTAAAATTTCTGTGAAAATAATGTACTAATATTTTAATGGTATTAGAAATGAATATAAATGGACAGTGCATTGTTAGAGCATTATTTGTAGTTAAGTGTTTCACATAAAAACTTTTCTCAAGTAATTATATATGATTTAAAGCATTAAACATGAAATACCAATCACGTGCCGAGGTATCTTATGTATTTTCTTTTGTAAAAAAAGAAAATTATTCAAATTGTTTCTTTTTAATTGTTAATAGTTAGACTTTTAATAAAAATGCAGATTCATTACTTAAAATTTTTATATATTTAAAAAGAAATAAAGTTTTATTTACTAATATTACCCTTAAATTTGTTGCACTAAAATTTTAATTAAATTTTAACAAAAACTCATTTTTTTCATGATAATCACAAAGCTGTTGTCATCACAGAAAATTATGTTTTGTAATCATGTTAAATATTTTAAGCATATTTTAAAAAACTTAAACAAAAATTAAATCGAAAATGATGGAATATATGAAAATTGTTATTTAAGGCAATAAATTTTAAAGCTATTCACCCAATTTATATTTTACTAGACAGCGGTTAATGAATAAATATATGTCATTAAGTTATTTTATGAATGATTGATGTCAAAAACAAGAATATTTAAAAAGTTTACTATGAATGTATTAACTAATTTAATTTGAAGTCTTTTTACTTGTGTTTATTAGAAATCGATTAGGTACACGCATTTTTTAAAAGAAATAAGGCAGAGCCAATAAATGAAAATAAAAAAATTTTTTGTGCTTTAATTAGCTTTGAATTTCATTTTCTACTTTGAAGACTTAACAAATTCCTAGGATTGCTTTGAACTAAATTTAATTTTATGCAAAGTTAACTGACAATAATGACAAGTGTTTTTGTTTCAAGAAAAATATAGATCTTTATAACAACGTAAAATAATTTTATAATAGCGATTTAATAATTCAAAATTTTTTAAATTAACTATATTTTAAAGTGCTTATAACAAAACATTATTTTATGTTAATTTGTATCTAGTTTCTGAGATAGCTGACTCTTAAATAAGCAAAACTTACTTTCTTAGAAATATTTCCTAATACCATTTTTGCTTTTCCATTACCATTACCATTTCCTAATACCATTTTTGCTTTGCAGAATTCTTTTTATAGTCTTCGGATACATTATAAATCATAAAAGTTTTTAATGTGATTTATTAGTTTATTTTAAATAAGCTGAGTTACTGTGAGCATAATGTGAACGAAGAAAAATGATTTAATATTATCCACTTTCATCCTATGTCTAAAAAACTTTAAACTACAAATTTTTCTTACATTGCCATTTTTATTTGCATGTATGATCACGTCTTTTCAAATAGTTTTTTGATAATATTATTGATAAGCATTGACACTTGGATAATAGCGTCATAGAAAAATTTCTAAAAGATAAATAGGTATTATTATAATTTCTTAGCATCAAGAAGATTCGCAGTGAAGGAAGATAATACTGTTGTCGATTTTCCAGCTGTTTAAATAAATATGAATAATAATAATTAAAGGAATTTTTAGGCTCAAATAGAGAGTATCTGTATTAATGCACATAGATTCTCTGATAGAAACGCTGTGACTAACGCACAAACATCTTATGAAAATGAGATTTATTGATATCACACTTTAATAATTTGTGATAAAGTATTTTTGATTCAAATGTTAAAATGTACACAGAGAATGATTTTTTTTATTTGTAAATTATTTTTTTCTCTTAATTTCTTTAAACTTTATCAGAGTCATAAACACTTTTTAAAAACGTTAAATATAATAATAAACAAACATATTTGGAACACACTAAAAAAATCTTCTTTGAAATGTAGAGCACCAAATAGAGATTTTTCTGCTGCCTTTTATGAAAGTATTTAAATTTTGT
>JAPDSC010012745.1:906740-923595 GCA_026290005.1 Latrodectus geometricus | reverse complement strand
TGCTGCCTTTTATGAAAGTATTTAAATTTTGTATTATTAATTTAAGTTATTTCAAACTGCAAATTTAGATGTTCTTCATTTATTGCGTTTAAAAAAGTGTCTTGTAAAATATTTTAAGTTTAGTTTTAGTGTAGTTTAATAAAAAGTGTTTAATAAAATATTTCAGTATTTATTGATACAATATATATAAATAAAAGGTAAAATTGTATTTCTTATCTTTTATAATAAATTTTATCATTTAAACCTAATACAAATTTTATTTGACGTATAGAATTTTAGCTTTAGTTCAAATCAGATGTACGTTAATACTTATGCAACAAAGATAGACTGTATAGTTAGCATTCAAAATATTATTAGTAGATGAAGTTTGTTAATCAATTGCTTCAGCGTTTTCTAAAAGGGGATTAATTCCCTTTCTAATCGAGCAATATGCTAATAATTTTATCAATACTTTCTCATTTAAAATTTGGCAGAGTCTTGATGAGTTAAAATTTGAAGTGTCTTCAACAAATATCTCTCTCTTAAAAACAAATATGGAGGAAAATCGTCTTCATTTCAATGTTACAACATATTTAAAACCGAATAAAGTGATTTATTGCTGTAAAACATTTTTATAAATGATATCAGTGGCTAAAACCCAATATCAAGATTCAACATGTTGGAAGCAAATCGGGGTTACATGTTATATAATGATTATTTTACGATATTTGCTGTTTCATCAATAAATTAAGTTCAATTTAATTTTTTGTTTTTAAAGAAATATTAATTTAATTTTATTATTGTAATTGATATATTGATTAGTCAATAAGGTTTTTATGCTAGTTCTTTCTGAAAAAAATAAAACTGTAAAAATGGAGAAATAGCACGAGATCTGTATGAGATTTTGATTTCATCAACTTTATTTGTTTTGGGTAAGAGATGAGAATCTCGTAGCTCAAACAATTTTTCCAAATGTTTTGGAGAGATGCCCAAATGTTTTCGCATAACAAAAATAAAATCAGAAGTTGGAATGGCTTCGTATTTAGGAAGAGCTTTCATAGAAATCGATAATACGATAATAAAGCAATAGAATCAGGGAAAAGAATAAAGGTAAAAGAAAAATCGGTAGTATAAATATTAATACAGAATTCTTAGAGATAAAAGCAGCTTTTGACAAAACTTTTACAATCAAGATTTATAGTAGATAACAGTGAATATAAAAATTATATTTAGCTTTTAATAACAATTATAACAAGTCTCACTTATAGAAATACAATTTTCTAATAACAATACACTTGATAACAATAATATAATAAAGTGGGTTCAGTCAAAGTTAGTTAAGCACAGTTAAAATTATTAGTTTCTATTAATAAGAAGCACACAAATTACATTTTGATTAAAAAATTCAAATCAGAAGACATACAAAATACTTTTTGATTTTAGATAATCAACTCATGAATTGAATGCCAGCTTTGTGAAAAAATAATATTAGAATAAATTTAAAATTCTTACTGTATTATGTAAACAGTTTTAAAAACGCTTTGATATGTTTGGATTATATACACAAGGATGTTCTGATATACGGTCACAGTTTGAGATCAATATAAATAACTGACGCTGATGACAGAAAAACGAAAATAAGTGTATTATAAAGTAGCGATTTGATAAAAATAGAAAATTTTTTTTCTAAGTGTACTTAAAATTTTATTCTTATGTGTATAATAATATAAAATGTAAAGAATTTGATGTTTTTAAAGTATATGAGTCAAAATTATATATATTAAATTTTTCATGTGTATTTCAAAGATTATTATTTTATTGAATAATAAAAACAAAACATTTTATTACATTTGAGCAAATATTTAATGAAAAAATATTCTAAATTTTATCATGAACTATCATTTCTAGCATTTATTGCTAGAAAGTTTTAATAAAATTCTCAATTTTCTCAATTCAAAATTGCTGTGATATTATAAAGAATTTGAATTAAAAAAAAATTTCTATTTTAGGCACTTTGCTATTAACTCATTTGTTTTGAGTAATTCTGTAATTGTTTCACAGTCCTATGATAAGACTTAATTCTTTCCATGGGTTTTGAAAGAGAACAAATAATATGCACAAAACTATTTATCATAAATTTTATATTAAATTATCCATTGTCTTTCCGCTATTAATTTAAAATTGCGAATTAATTTTGCAATTAATTTATAATTTTATATATTTATGTGAAGTGAAAAATTCTTCAGAAAAAATTTGTACAATACAAAGAATGATATATCGTAAGAAAAAAATATTAATTTATTATTATGTTATAACTAAAACTAATAATATACTCATTTATTAAATTAAAATCATTTCTTAATTATTTATAAGCTATTTTATTATGAAAAGATTAATATTTTTTAATTTTAATCAATTATGTTGGAAAACATTCTTAACTCTCAGAAATCTTAAGACACCCAAAATTTCTCTTCAGTAATTTTCTTGCGTGAATTGTTTTTAATGTATTGCAATACATAATTTTTCAAACAAAAATTTCATTTCTAATTATCTTCGTATAAGTAACTAATTTTATCAGTTTCTCAACTGAGATTTCAATCTTGAATTCATTTTTAATTAGATTTATATAAAGGTTAATTAACTAAGCAGTTAAAAAAGAAATTAAACTATGGTACTTATCTATCAACTAAGCTAAGTACTTCTTTTAGTAAAATCATGCTTCCTTTAGTATAATTCAAAAGCACTTTTTGTATCTTTGCAAATATGTTCTATTAGAAAAGAGCTATTTTTTATAATTAAGAACCATTTTTCAGTCATAACGACAATTTTTGAATATAAAAATTTTGTAACGACTATTTGGAAATATAAAAATGTCCCACAAATGGATAAAAATGCTATTTATTTGAGAACTCTTTTCAAAGAGTTTAAATTTATCTGTTCTTGTATTGTGAGCAATCGTATGTTTCTGATTGGTAATTTGGTCCAATCTGTCTCATGAATATAAAGAGATAAAATTCACTCATTCATGCAAATTATTTCGGTATAAAATTATTAATATTTTTAATAAACATCGCTATTTATGTAGGACTCAAGATATTTAAATTATATTATAAACAACTTATATGAAAAGTTACTTTAGCTGAAAAAAATAATGGAAAAATATATATAGTTTATGCTTGCAAAACTTTATAACTGTAGTGAAAAGAAAAATAATTTTTATTATTAATATAAAAATGCAGCTCATAACTTTAATGAAATATATTTATACCTTCATTTCATTTCTGAGCTTACTTCAATTATAAATCAATTGCATCAGATTATTTTTATAAGATTTAGACAGTTTCTGATATTACTATTAGTTTTATATTTAAAGACATTAATTACTTCTAAACTGACAATCGAAATTAATCTTTATAGCTTCAATTATCAGTTTGCTAAAAACCTAGCTGAATTGAATTTTTAATTATAATCATGTAATTTATAAAATCGTTTAGTTTTTTTATATAAAATTTAAGTTTATATTATTTTTAAATTTTAAGTGATAAAATGATTAATATTTGAAATAATATACATTTCAAATTATAAGGAGGACTCGATATCTAAATAACTAAAATTGTTGTAGATACATTTACGAAAATATTCAAATGAAAGGATATATTTTCACTTTACCGTTTAAAAAATGATGAAAAAAATAAGGTCAGAAATTTTCATACGATCAGCATGTAAATAATTTATTATTAGTTTAGATGATCACATATTCTCATAAAATTATTTTGTACTTATAATTATCATCACATATAAAAACTCTGAAATTGTATTATTATAAAAAATATATTATTTTATTATATTCTGTTATTATTATTTGAAGAGTTCTGATTTAATGACATATAAATTAATAATAATTAAATAATTTAAATTAACTTCCTATAAAAGTTTTATATTCAATTTAAAAATTTAGCTATTGTATAAAATTAGTCCGATAGTTTAAATATGTGAATGTAAATTTTTACCATGAAATTTCTCTGAGGCATGATGTCATCATATATAATGTAAAGAAATAATTTAAATACTTTTAATAATATTTATATTCAACTAATATTAACTATCGTTGAAAGATTTTATATACATTTATTATTTAATTTTACTTTTTATTAACATATTATACTGTTGAATATATTAGTTTTGCAAGCAGTGATAGAAATTTTAAGAAATTGAAGAATAAAAATAAAATATTAATTTAAAGAATTTGAAAAAAATTAAATCTTCACAATGGGACTGATATGAATAGAAAATTGAAGAAATGGTTTCATATTTCAAAAGGCAATATAAACTCGCCGTATATGGGATACCTTAATGTCACATTTGAGACAAAATTAGTTTAACTCTTGATAACCAAATAAAATCAACCTCTAGACCTGATTGACAGTGTCAAATAACATAGTGAAATTTCGAAACCTGGAAGCGGGAAATTTGTAAATGTAAATTTTAAATTCTGACAGTCAAATAAACTTGCCCACAAACAGTTCTTGACATATTGACAGTTTATAAAACATTATATTTATTTAAGTTTATTCTCTGTATACATCACACACACACGTATACATATGCATACATTCATACATACATTCATACATACATACATGCATATATATATATATATATATGAAGCACTTAAATTTGTGTTTTTGTATCAGTAATTGTATATTTAAAATGTACATTTACATACTGTTCGTTTTTCTCAATTTAATATGTTATACACGTGAATATGATTTTAATTTTGTGAAATTTCATGATATTCAAAATTTGTTTTAGAAACTATTCTTTTTTGGCTTATATATATATATATACTTTCAGCTTTTTTTTTAAAATAGAGTTATAGATACCTACTTAATATTACCGTTTCGATTTACCACCACACTTGCTGTTAAAGAGTATAACTTTCAGTAAGACGAGATAACTGTTATCTATTTAATTCTATTCAGCCAATTATGAATTATTCTAATATAGCATGTTTGTGCAGTTTAACTTGTCTTTGGGCTTCTTCAACAAATTTAAAGTAATAGAAACTAATTACTATGAACTTTAATATAATTCGTTTTCCTCTTTTGTCTATGATTTCTAGCCAATATGATTTGCTGATTTTATAAAATCTTAATATTGTCACTAAGCATTCTGTTTAATGAAAGATAATTTTACTCTCTTATTTTTATGACACATATTGTGGGAACTTGCTCTATATTTCTAATATTGAAAATTCTGAAATAACGTAGATCTTGCCAGTAACATCTGTTTCTATTAAGGCAATAAATGTTGTTTATTTTTTACCATTCATCAAGGAGGAAGGGAAAAATTGATTTGAATATTGAAATTTTTTGCTTAGCTTAAAAAATAAAATGCTTTTATAAATTTTTTAGTTTTTTTTATCTGCATATTTCAGATGATATTATTTATATTTTAAATCAATGTGATAAGCTGGCTTTTCAACTCGTTAACAAGGCATTAAGAAGCATTTGATTAACTTTTTCACATATAACTTCTCGTTCCTTGCATCTGCACAGTGTGCAGATTAATGATGTGTTTATTTTGATAATGAAGTTTTTTTAATTAATTGGTCTTTTATTAGGCTAGGTGGCATTAGTGAAATATCAAGCCACTCTTTTCTTCAATATTTATCAATAATCTAAGAAAACTTCCTCAAGAAAGTGATAAAATTTTGCAATTGTATTCCATTCTTTCTCACTTCTAAAATGGTCTCTTACTTGTATGTCTGTTGGCTTTTAATCACGAAGCCATTAAAATTTACATTAGCTCTTTATAATCAAACTATAGAGATAAAATTCAGACTCATTTAAATCAATAAAGTATCACAGTTGTGAATATTTTACATTAATGATAAAAACATATAAATAAAATTGCATTTTCATGTGTCTAATATTAGGAATCTCTGAATTTTTGAGATGTAGCATTAGATCAAAAGCGTTCTAAGCAAAAGTTACTTAAATATTAATGAGTAAAATTATAATGTTTTCGGTGTAAAATAACTTATTGTAAAAAAGTAAGGTATTATTTTACATTTATTTGGATAACTGACTATAAATTATTCATGATAATAAATTTAAGATTAACTTTATTTTTAAACATAAATTTTTTTCAATAAAGAAAATTTTTCACAAAGTCAAATTTAAATTACTGATCAAACTGAAATAAAAATTAAAACGGTTCATTTATGAATTATAAGATTTAGTAAAAATGAGTTAAATTTGTTAATTCTTAAATTATTTTTAGCTTTTTAATGAATATTACTTTTATTGTACAGGACATAATCAAATATTCTTAATTCGTACCCTAGACAAATAAGAAGCATTGATACTTATTTATCATTTGAAAAACATACGGAATTTGAAAAGTGATTGAAAATTTACCTTTCATCATTAAAATTGGCATTTTTAATTTATTAATGAAATATTTACACCTATAAGTATTATAACGGAGACATTTTCAAATAAAAAAATTTATATTCTAATAAATAGCAATAATAGAAATCAAAGAGTTTCTAGTAAAAACCACAGTAAAATGATAATACAAATTAGATATTAGTCTATTAAATGATAATATATATTAGAATAACTCCAAATATGTAAAAACTGAAATGAAGAATACATTATTTTCAAAAAAATTATATATTTTAAATAATTAAAATGGAAATAGTATTACTTCAAAACAAATAGTAAATTAAATTTTAAAAATCACATGTTTTTGAAGTTATGAATTTATATTACATTCTTTTGAACATAGTGTTTAAAAGGGCATTTTCTTAGCTTAAAATGTAGACAACTTGAATAAAGAAAATTATTCTGATATCCAAACTTACTTTCCAATATTTAAGATTACAACTTGAAATTGAATGTTTTATGTCTAATATTTCATGCATTGAAACTCATGCCACCGATTTAGGATAAATTTACTATTAACGAAAATTCACATGTCTTTGTAATTAAGTGTAATTTGGTTTAACTTTACTTAGCTAGTTTAGAAACACTTTATATAATTGTTGCTTTTTAGAATACAAATCTATTTTTGTGAATGTACACATTTTATTGTCTTATCGATTTATCTATTTTCTTATTCCTGTTTCATCTTTTCCTTATTTACATATATGACGTTCTAAACTTTAATGATATAAAAAAGATTTTTTTCAGAAGTTGATCAAATTTAGTAACGATTTTATTCAAAATTATTCAAAAGTATAATATAAATTTTAAATTTCAGCACAAATTAAAGTAAAAAGTTTATCTTATAAATCAATAGATAAATATTTAATGTAAAATATTTATTGATGAATAGTTAAATTAATGAAATTAAGTGTACATAACAGTGTCATAAGAATTTCTAATTTTATTTAAATATTAATAATTATATAAATACAAATATATACAATAATATTGTAAATACAAATATATTGTTTATAGGTGTTTAGGTTTCTTAAATTTGAAATCAGAATCCTCTTATTGCTTGACATAATATTAGTTTGGGGAAAAAGAAATCCATTATTTTTACGTGAACTTTTTGTAACTTCTTTCAAATTCGCTTTGTAAAAAGGCTTAAAACATTTTTCATGTAGATTTTTAGGTCTTGTGCGAAACTACGACTGCTGACATGCTGTCAAGTTTCATTATTTTTTATATTTTATAGACATTCTCGACGATGTTGTATCCATGCGAGGTGCATCTTTAGCATCCAAATACCCAAATGGAATCAACGAAACCAAAATTGTGTGTAACTGGTTGATACAGTCATATATAGGACGATAAACACCTTTCACAATTTTAGCCACCTGGTTAGCATTTTCGCCATTATAAAAGAAAAACTAAAATGTATCGAATTTTATGTTTGTTGTCTGCTATTTTTAAAACCTTGTACTCATAACTGAATTAATCAAACAAAAAACCGCAAGAGAATATTTTAGTGTCAAATGTCACCTTTCCAATGAGCATAAATTTGAAATTGTTTGATAGATACCTCACGAGATAGCGATCACTACAGACGTCTACCGAAAAAATAATGGATAACTTTTTCCCCAAACTAATATAATGTATCGTTCTTTTATTGACTTCTTCTATTCATTCACTTAGGGATTACAAATTACATGTCTTTTTATATTGTGAGATTTAAGAACTTGAAATTTATTTGCAAATTAATGAAATGATTACAGTTATTAAAACAATAGAATTAATTTTTCGGAAGCAGCAAAGTAGAAATAAAAATAAGAAGAGTTCACAGCTTAATTAAATAACACAATGTACAAAGATAATTAAGATACAGTTTTTATTTAAATTAATTTAGTGAAGCAATTTAGATAAATTTATGCTGTACGCAATTAAGTTAATTTTCATCATCGTGCAAAAATGAAAATGAGGAGAAAATTTATCATAATTACACCTAATTCAATTTAAAAAATGCATGTATATATAAAAAATTAGCTATTATAACAAATAAAATTGTTGAATTGTAAATAATAAAGGAATTGTAGATAATAAAGGAAGGATAAAAAAATATATAATTAAAAAAATAGATCACTTTTAGCGTTATTAATTTTTTTTAAAATACACATTATTTTTTTATTACTTGTAACATTAATGAAGGAAATTAAGCATTTTTATACATTATTATGTAAGTTCTGATACCTACAAAAAAGTATATTTTGCATTTATTATAGAAATATATAGTTTAAGAACAAATTAAAGTTATTATGGATTTTGATTACAAATTGAGATTATGAGGAATATATTTTCAAACTAAATTATTGAATTTAAAATAATTTCCGACCAATGAATACATAGTTAGAACTAATGGCAGTAAAAAAATAATGATAATAATTTTACTTTTGTTATAGTAAAATTGACCGTCACTGTATTTTATAAAAATATATTTATTTTAGATATACTTATTTTTATAAATATATTTTTAGTTTTCTTTTCGTTTTAAATTTCTATTAATAACTAAAAAAATTTTAAATACTACATAGATGAGTTTCTACATTGCCATCAAGTTCATTCGGTGTTAAATAACTTGAAAGTTAAATGTTCATTGAAAATTATTAATGATGATAATAGCTTCATTGAACATTTTTTTTCTGTTTATAAATCTGTATTAATATTAATGATGAGTTTTATGATTCTGTATTATAATAAATGTATTTTTTTACTAATTAATTGTATTTGAAATAGCTTTTTAAAAAACTGCATTTTTGGTTAAATATTTTTTAATTTGAAATGCTGTTCGCTCCTGCAAGAACAGTGCACGCATATAAGTGAAGGTATTTCGGAAATTATTGTATATGGTATATGGTCACATTAATATTTCTTTTAAGGTACACAACTCTTGTATACAAATTTCTATGTCAACATTTCACTTGTTTGTATAAAATCTATTCGATTTTTACATAGTTTGTATGAAAATTGCTATTTTTTTGAAATTGCATATTTTGTATGAAAATTGCTTTATGCAAAGGTGTATGCTATTTTTAACTTAAGTCTTTAAGCATAGTTGATTGAAATATGATTCTATTTTTAATATTTTAAGAAATCATACTGCACTAATAATAAAATTATATTGTAAAAGTAATATGAAAGATACCATCTCTTGTGAGGAAGATATTAAAGGCACCCTTACATCAGCAGGCAAAATTGTGATTTGAAATATTAAACGTTTTGAATTAAAAATTGGAGTATTTTGAATTGCTCTTTTGAAGAAAATAGTTATCATGGAGAGCAGCAAATTCATTTCTCGCTAAGAAAGTTTTGTTTGTTCTACTTTTGTTGCTAAAGAATTCTGATTTCCCGTGCAAATACGTATTTTATATCTATGTCTTTTTCAATTTCTAATAGATTAAAATTATATACATATGTAAATCAAATAAGTTCACTTTTAAAATTTCTCTGTTAAATTCTTTTATTAGATTTTATGAGTCAAAATCAAATTTATTGGTGAAAATTCTGATCATGCTAGCTTTAAGTAAAGTTAGTTATAAAGTAAATTTTTGTGCATATAATAATTTTTTCAACACAACACACACAGTTAATCAACTAATCAACATTTAATAGATATTAAAATATTTAATCAGCTTAGTTTTATCTGTTTATTTATTGCAAATACTAGCTATGTCTTGAAAGTTATGGAGGTTCAAATAAATTATCTCTTTAAAACTTATAATATTATTAAAATTTAATAACCGCAAAATTTTAGAGATATTTAAAAAAAATTATTTTTTGCTTATGGTAGATTATTCTACGATTCTATTCATAAATAAAAATATTATTTTTATCGTTTGTTAAAATTTATTATCGAAATTAATTTTAATTTGTTATTGCTTTTAATAATAAAATATCATGTAAATTCTATGTATGTCGGTACAATAAAGTTATAATTAATTATGATCACACACATTCAATGTTACACTATCTAAAATATTTTAACTAAATATTGGATGCTTTGTGGCTCTCTGAAAAATTTTACTGATCTTCTAATTATCTCTTTCGTTAAGGTATACAATAAAAAAACAACTAAACTTCTAATTTACTGAATTAGAATTTCACATTACTGGCATTGAATGTTCTCCACAACTTTCCTTAATGAATTAATTCTGGAATTCGAAATACATCAAATTAAATTTATAAATGTATAGGTACTGATTCCCATTAATCATGTATCCTAGTGGAAATGTAATATTCCCGACAGATAATTTTCGCTACCATTTCTTGATTGAAAGCCACAATCTTGTGAGAGAAATTGAAGTGTTTCAGCTTAGACTTACTAATACAAGTAATAATTGCTTAAGTTTAAATTAATATGCTTTGACATTTAATTCCCATATACATAATTTCCCTTAGTGCTTTTTAATTAAACTTTTATCAATGTTTCGTTCATTTTGTATCAGTTTTTAATGGTAAAGATAATAATAATAATAATAATAATATATATATATATATATATATATATATATATAATAATTCGTAAATTCTTAAAAATAACCATAACTTTTAAAAAACGTCTTTCATTTTCTGTAACGTGTAAAGTAGACCATTATGCATTTTAAAGAATCTATTTATTTAAGAACAGTTAGAAAATTAGAACAAAAAGAATTTGCGACAGTATTGTTTTTTCGATTTATAATTTTCAATTTTCTTTAACTTAGTAGAGAAAAGTTTGAAGAAGAAAATTGCTTATTCGCTTTAAGATGAATATGTTGTGTTTTATATAAAGATATGATAATGATTAGGGATAAGAACAATAATAGTTGAAAGTTTTCAGCTGTTTTAGACAATATGTAACTCGTTTTTATCTTGTATTTGTTTTAAAAGAAAAGACGGCTTTTAATTGTTTGCAGTACAATATGACGGACATGCAGTAGAAAATGACAGCTATGCAATATAAATTATCTATATTATATAAAATGATCAAATGTCTAAGTGGGAACTATTTATTAACTGTTCTTGTAATTGGAATTTTACTATTTCGGAAAATTGGATATTCTACCTCATTCGTTTCACTACTCGTTCAAGTTTAAAAATGTTATTCCTACAAAAATAAGAAAATAAGCAAAAAATAATTAGAACGCCCCATAAATAGATATAGAACTTCACATATTATTAATTCATCTAAAAAATTTGTTCATCTAAGAAATGGTTATCTGAGAAAAAATGAGGATTATATATATATATATATATCTAGAATTCTTACTAAAACTGTTTGAAATTTGATGTATATAAAACATGTTGTTGGGTATGGAAAAACATAAACACTTATGAGAGAATATCATGCTGCATTTGAATAGCATTTATATTAATCAAAAATAAAATATTATTAAACATGTTAAAGATTCATCTATAATGTACTTATAATAGACTTCAAGGAAATTAACTCCAAAATACTGTTTTTCTACTCGAACAAATTGTAATTTCATTTGGTTTTCACCTCTTACTTCTAACAATTTTTCTAAATTTTCATATTTAAAAGGTTTTAAAGAAAATGTAAAATATACAATGATATTTTATATTTTCTTTAGAAATTAAAGGTAAATTTTTGGCATTAAGAATCTTTATATTTAGAAAATAAAGCACTATTTTAATTAAAACAAAATTCTGGTATGAGTTAAATCTATCCTTTTATGACGATTCCTTTATTTCGAAAATAATGTTAACCAATTTAATCTTTAATGCCAATTGGAAAAATAGTGTTTTCTATATTTAGCAAATCTGAAGCTTAAAATTAATGTACTCACTTGAAAACGATGGGTGGCGCTTCAGAAGCCAGATTCGCTATTTTGGGAATTTGTCTGCCCCTAGAGGCCGAAATGAATGAACTTTCTAGAAGGATTGAAGCAAAGTAATTACGCAATTATCTTTCCATTGGGATATAAAGTCTAGGGATTTGGACTTGACGCAATGAGGGGCTAGTCTGCATTCCACAATAAATACCAAATCACCGTAAATGCTTCTTGGCGCCGTTTCTGCCTCTGTTTTTATTTTATTTCTGTGGTAGAAATGTTAACAAACTTCAAATAGACTTTTCCGTTAAGGATTCTCTATTGATTATCCCTGATAATGATGCCATAGTGCAATGTCAGTAGCAGTCAGGGAATCACAGAGGGAATTACCCTAAGTTGGGGAATTATTTAACTTGACAGATAATATTTAGCAGCTTAAAAAGCAATGAACCTTGTTAAATAATTTGTCAGTGTTACCAATAAAGAATAGACGGATTAGAGAATACTCAAGGGATTATGTTTAAATACAAAATATTCAACGTCGATCAGTTTGAATAATTTATTCTCTATCTAAAAACACAGAATTAAATCAAACTCGTTTAAAAGGGCATAGTGAAAAATATGTATAAAAAGAAAAAAATATATACGTTTCTACTTATAGTAAAAGATGTTAGATAAAAAGGTTTGATAATAAAAGTTCATTAAGTAGTAATCATGGTCTATTAATAATTTTATAGGTATGTTAAATTTTTATAAGGGCTTGTGGGAGTTGCCTTTTTAAGAAAGCTTAAGATAATTTGCAAAGCACGAAGAAGATTTTGACGATCGTTATTCCATAAGGAAGCTTAAAATAGATTTGCAAACCTGAAATATTTATATTTATTTACTTTATTGATAAAATGTCAAATTCATGTCCATAGATAAAAACTATTTTGGGTTATAGTTAAAAAGAGATTAGATAAACACACACACTTTAGTATTTGTATTGTATATGAGTTTTTCTCTATTCCAAATTGTTCCATAGATGCTTAAGGTAAAAATTGAATAAATTGTTAGCTAATTTTGTATTAGAAATATGATTTAATGTTTTAATAGTTTATGAGAAAATTAAAAAGTTAAAATATTGCCAAATATTTTCGTATTTAGTTAAATTTCTATCTTCATGAGTAAAAAGTTTTAATCAATATCTACCTTTAAACACTGTTACAATGGAACGGTAATAACAACTTTATTGTTTTTAACCATAAAACACATTGATATAAATTTATTCCAATTAAAAATACCACATTCTTTCTAATGAAGTTGTTAATTTAAGTGCTTATGATCTTGTTAATTAACAAATTAATAGAGTTTTGTATTACATTTGCATCCTTTTACTAATGAAATAGCAGGTATAAGCTTTATTAGGTTCTGTTAAAAATTAATGTTATTTTGAATTATTTAAAGATTATAATGCCTATAAGGATGAATTCAATCTAATTAGAGTAATAAGTTAACATTAAAACACTTACTTTCAATATAATGGGAGTTTTTTGAATTTTGAATGCATTTTTCTTCAATGGTAGCATTTTTTAAAAATAAATAACAGAACTTCTTTTATAAAGTAAAAAATATATTTTTATATTTTCATTTAATTCCATTTTTCTTTGAAAACTCTTTTATAAATACTAGAAAATAAAATGTATTATAAATTCCATGCCTCTTTCAGTTATTGAGTAGCAAATTTAGCTTCTCTGCGTAAGCTTTGGAAAATTAATGAAGATTTGATCTAAAATCTTCATTTTAAACAAAACCAGATGACATATTATTTCCATGACTTTGCCGCAAATTTGTATAATTAAAATTTCTTACCTAAAACTTCTTAATTTTCATTTGACTTAAGCTTTTCTAAACTCAAAGAAATTTTTGAAACAATATATATCAAAAAATCCAAAATTTCCTAAGAAATAATCTATATAATTTAAAATTATTTGAATTAAAATATAATTTTAATGGGATGGATAACTAAAACATAATTAATATTACATTATTTAAATAAAAATATGCTTGTAAGATTTTTGCTAGAAGGGAAATTCAGGGATAGTGTTTCTTTTTAAAGTATTTTACTCAAAATTTGTTGATTTTTTAAACAGATACATAAATAATTCATCGAATATACTTTAATTAAAAAAAGTATATGTATTTGATTTAAAAAAAAAACTTAATTTTATGATGAGATTAATATAATATGAATAAGTTAACTATGTTAAATAACTTTTTAGAAGAAAACAAAATTAAGGTTTGTGGTGCTGTAAAAATGAAATGAATAAAAATTAATTTTCAAACTCATAAAGAAAGTTTACTAGTCTGAACTCCATAAAATTTAAGACTATAATTTGTCAAGTCTTCATTCATATAACTGAGTGATAAAAAATTTTAATTTTGGTTTAAAAATTAAAAAATTATTATATCAGTAATTTAATGAATATTAATCTAAAAATGTTGGGAAATATTTTTCAAATTTCTTAGAAGAAACAAATTTATTAAATCATATAATTAATAAGTGTGTTTAAACTATACATCGTACTAAGGATTTGATTATAAATTATTATCATTAGTAACTGTTGATCCCGATCCTCATTAAACATATTTCGAAAACTTTAAATTGTGCTTTATTTTGAATGCCTAAGACTTATATCGATACATTTATTATTTTATGAATAGAAACTTTAAATAAATTGAAATTGTTAATAATATTTGTGAAATTTAAAATTTAAAATGTGAAATTTAAAATTAAACATTTCAAGTTATTCTATAATTATATTATTTAATTGTCTCAAACGTTAGACAAGAAACAAATTTATTCATTATAAAGTGATTATTATTAATGTCACATGCTTACCATATATGTAAACTATTTATATGCATGTAAATATACAATTTTATTATTAAAAATTTTACTTGATATTAATATACTTTAAGAATAAATGCAAAGTATCTTACAATTTTTCATTATGTTTGACTAAAACATTTAGAAATGAAAAAATAGATAATTTATATACATTTTTCAAAGCTTCAAGCCTTTAAAAAACACATATTATAATAAGTTTTGAGTATTTACCATATTTATGTATATAAATAAACATTCGGTTTTAGCCTTGAAAAAGCTTTAAATAAGAATCAATAAGGTTAATCTTTTGTGGACGAACAACAAATAAAAACACACCCTTATCACTACGATAAAATAGAATTTCGTGATACATTGCTTAAGCAACCATTCACATGTATTCATGTCGAGCAGATGTTGCTTATAGCCGGATGAAAAGGACAGGGCTTTAATTAATTTGGAAATGATGGCTATGGTATAACTGTTCGGATACACATATGGATACACGGGCTCAAATATTGAGTAAGTCTTATAACCATAATTATTTAGAGCTTTGATAAAGAGATCTATATTCCTAGCTTATTTAAAACTTATTTTTATTATATTCTCTTAAAAATTTCTTTCATTATTTAAAGTGTTTTTTTCTGATTTATTTAATTCTGTTCTAGAATTTAAAAATATTTTCTGATCTATATTTAAATTTGTTGCTTCAATTTATAAACATTGTTTAAAATAAAAATATTTAAATTTCACTTTGAAATATAACATAATTGAAATATAAACATATTTTAGAACTTACTTGTAGAAAGAGTTATTGCAATAGGCAACATCGACTCAAAATAATTTTGTAGATTGTAAAACCAACTCTTCTTTCTCTTAAAAGTTCTTTTTTCTGAAATTTATTTCAATAAAATCCAAATTTTATTGAAAAACGCGATGTAAAATTTCACTATAACACTGATGCATAAAATTTGATTTTTAAATTTACACTTAACTTTAATAGTTATTTTTCGAAAGACACTAGAAAATTTCATTTATATTTTCTAAATGTTTTTAAATATTTCGTATTCACCAAATACATGTTTTTTTTAATAAATATAATTTATAGAAATTTAAAAAACTGTTTTCTGTAAAGTATTTAGAAAAGTCCATCCAAAATTTTAGGCTCTTTTATAAAAACCATTATATTTTATATTCTGTGACACATCTAATACAAATTAATTTTTATATCCTTCTATAACTCATGTATTTTTTCATAGCTGGTAATTTCCTTTAGGTGGCATTATTTATAATATAATTAAATGAACAAATATTTTATTAAGATGCATTTCATGCATAAAATTTGTTGCTCATTATGACGAACAATATTTACTAGAAATTTAAAATAATTAGTGTTAGTTACAACTCAAATTTGAACTTTTTTTTCTGTTACTAAAATTATTACCGAAATTTTTATTTCTAAAATAAATTAATAATTGAGTTTGTTTGATTCCTTGAGAAAAACATGAGACTTAAACAATAAAATAGTTCATTAGCTACTACTTATTAAAGCATAAAACGAATCGATCTTTGTTCTGTGTCAAAACAACAGCTGTCGTTTTAGTTGAAATACAATTACGAAAAGTTGCAGCTGTGATGAATTTTGTTTCCTGGAGATAAAAGTTGGTTTTTGAAAGAATTTCTACCAATACCAGATTTTTGCTCCAATAATATATATATATATATATATATATATATATATATAT
>JAPDSC010012745.1:885216-899255 GCA_026290005.1 Latrodectus geometricus | reverse complement strand
GTTTGAAGCATATTTTATTACGTTGTTGAAAGTATACTCAAAATATGTAGTATTTAATGAAGTTATTTGAATCTTTTTTTCTTAAATAGATTTCTTTGAATAGTTTTAAGTTTATTAATTTGCTCAAAATTTCCAAATGAGTGACAGTTTAAAATTCCTTTTTTGAATTGTCTTTAAATGCATAAAATTTCAAGATTGGAAATTATATACAGAATAAATTCCAAGAATCAAAAACAATATTATTCTACATAACAATGAATGATAATGTATGTTTCTTCATGAAATATTGTTAATTAAACATATTGAATAAAAGAATTCTTCATTAGTACATGATGTGGGGATTAAAATATAAATTTTAATTAGGTAACACAAAACACATTTTTCAATTTAATATTAAATTAAGTTAAAATGTTTTTATTATGACTTAACATTACGAATATTAAAAAAATAAATAATGCTGAATTTGTAATAAAAGCTTGTATAGTTAATGAAAGAGTCAGTGAAGCGTTAATAAAAATATCAACTACTAGATTCTATAGAGAAATGTACTTTATCTAAAATCCTTATAAGCTTTGAAATACTTGAAAGCTTTTTAAAAATGTAAGAAGTAAGACACTATCACAGTTCATGTAAATTCCGCTATTCTTTGATTGATGTCTTAAATAATATGTGCATTGAAAAAACGAATATAATCAAAATGAAAAAAAGGACTCGGGAACAATTGCATATTGCATTAGTATCAATTACCTGCTTCTTTTAATATTAAAATCGATAACACGTAATGAAATATTTGTGGCTGATAATAAATTGGTAATTGAATATACAAATAACAAGAAATGAATATAATATCTTAGCTTCAATATGAAAATAGGATAAATTTAAAATAAGATCTTTGTTCTATATTTATCGGTTGTTGAAAATTTGAGAGGATATAGAAGTATGGAAATTATTAAATTAAATATGGATAGTGAGTAAATTTGTGAAATTTTTATAATAATTTAAGTCAAGACAAGACTGCACAACAAGAACAGAGATTAGAATTCTAATTTTATTGCAAGAATTTTAATTAATATAAAACGAGAATCATAATTTTTGTAAACTCTTAAATTCAAATAATGTCCTGATTTACCTTAATACATTTATATTTTTTACTACAATTAGATGGGGCAATTTTATCTAATGCATCTTTATTTGAACTCTACAAACTATTACAGTAATATACGTTTTTATCAAGAGAATATCAAATGAGTAAATAAAGAGAACTAAGGTATTTTTAATTGTACTTAATTGCTTAAAATAAAATACACTACTGGCCATTAAAATTGCTACACCAGGAAGAAATGCAGATAACAAAATGATATTAATTAAAGCCAGGGTCTCCGAGCTGAGAGTCCATGCTGCTACAAACGTCGTCGAACTGTTCGTGCAGACACTTGTCTTCCAAAGGATCCCGTTTCTTGACTCAAGGCTCGTGACGTGGTTGAACGATCCATTACGGCCATGCGGATAATATTCCTGTCTCTCGGCTGCTAGTGATAGGTGGCCGTTGAGATCCCGCATGGCGTTCCGTATTATCGTCCTGAACCCATCGATTCCATATTCTGCTAACAGTCATTGGATCTCGACGAGCATTGGATCGACGCGAGCAGCAATACTGCGATAAGATAAACCGCAATCCCGGTACGCTACAATTCGACCTTTATCAAAGTCAGAAACGTGCTGGTACGCATTTCTCCTTCTTACACGAGGCATCACAACAACTTTTCACCAGGCAACAACGTTCAAATGCGATTTGTGTATGAGGAACCGGCTGAACAATTTCCTCATTTAAACACAATGTAGGTGTCGCTACTGGCGCCTGCTTTGTCTGAATGCGCTGATAAGCTAACCATTTGCATATCACAGCATCTTCTTCCTCTCGTATAAATTTCACATCTGTAGCATGTCGCCTTCTTGGTGTGGCAATTTTAATGGCCAGTAGTGTACAATTTAAAAACATATTAATCATTTAATATATATATATATATATATATATATATATATATATATCATATATACATATATCATGTATATACAAATCATTTATGTAAATATTTTATTTAAATTGAGAATTATTATACAAGCATAAAATCTCACTTTATTTATTTTTCAATTGATAATTTTATGCTTAATTTACTATAAAATCAAGTCTTAATTATCACCTTAAGAAGCATTATCATAGTTAAAAGATATGATAATAATCTTAATGTGTCTTCATAATTCTCAACTTTAAAAGATTTGAAATTTACTTTAAAATTTCTTCACAACAGATCTGAAATAATGATTAGTTTAACAAATCATGATTATTGAATGTTTTTATTTGTTAAAAGTGTCATATTTCGTTAACTATATGCTAAAAGACTGTAAATTAACTGGTATTTGTTGAAAGAATATGAAAAGAATGTTAAATTTTATAAATGTAATCGCAAATTTTGACTTTCATTTTTTGTAAATATGTGTTAAGACTTCAAACTATAAATGTATTTTCGCTTGACGTACCTCTCGTTGTGCATTTAGAATCATATATTAAAAATTAGATACATTAAATTTTAAATTTTGCTGCTAAAATTATAAATTCCTCTTTTCTTTACTGTTAATGATTGTTAGTATAATCTTAAATTCAAAACTCATTTATTTTTAAAATAATAAAAAATACTCGTTTTAACTAAAATAAATATCTGCATAAATTTAGAGCATATGTAAAGTAACTACATTTGTTTTATTCTTAAGTTCCTTTAAAATAATCATAAGTATAAAATAACTGCAAGATTCTCACTTGCAAAAAGCAATAAAACATCTCGGTCGTTATCGAAGTCGTAAAATCTTAGGTGCACAAAAGAGGAAGATTAACGAGATGTTGTTATTATTTGAAATGATGCAGCTAGCTATTGTTCAAATTGGGATGAGAGTTTTTGGTTATTACGTACAAAACATCTTATCTTACTGAATACATGGATATGTTATTATAAGTTTTCATAAATTAAGGAAAATAAATTTAACTTTTCACTTTGATTGATAAACACTTTTCTTTGTGCACAAGTTTCAATACACTTCTTAATATTTTCTCGTTCCTGTAAAGTTTCATTAAAAAACTTCATTTTTTTAGTAGTTAAATGAAATATATTATCACTGTTACTTTGAGTCGAGAAAATGCTTTGGGTATTTGTTTTAGAAAGTTTACTATTTCTTCTTCTCCGTGTATGTCATTATCTAGAAGCCCCAAGGCAGAGTAATGTACAAACATTGCAATTGTTTAAAGATACTTTAAGACAGTTACCCTAAATTTAGGCATCTCTTAAAATAAAATGAAGACGAATGTAAGAGGAGAACTTCAAGCAAATTTTAAAGCAGTTTGTAGTAAATTCTTCTTTTATAGGTAAATTAATTTGTGAAAGCACACACACATAGTCATAATGAAATTTTGCGGTAAATTCATTGGTATTTTACAAATTTTTTATTTAAATGTTATATATCTCACATTTCTTTTACATTAGTTAAATAATATAATGTCGTTGAAATTATTAATAAATTGTTATGGATTAGTATTGCACTAAATTGTTATAGATCAGTATTAGATTATATATTTTTAAATTTTAAACCAATACAATATTGTACAAAATTTTCCAAAATATATAATATCTGCTTAACAGATTTTATCATTAATATGTTCACGGGTTTCTTACATAATATTCTGCTTCCATAAGAAATGATAATAATAAAAAAATAATTTAAGGGAAAATATATAATCCAGTTTTGCAAACTATGTTCCATTATATGTTTAAGCCAAATCTGTCGGTAACTTCTTGCTCTATTTTGTTTCATAAATCATAGTGTATGATTTAAAATGTTTATTGTCCTGATTTCATGCCATTGTGAGTGATATAAAAGTATAAAGGATCATCCAAGTTGGGAGAGTTCAATTCCGAACACTTTTTGTTAATCAAATAAATATTAAATTGAATTCCACAGAATTATAAAAATATTTAATACCCTATAGGGAAAACATTTTATGCTTACCACTATTATGTCTTGAACGATTTTTAAACATTTTATAAATCATTGGTTTCCTAATATTTGATTACATCATTTCATCACCACGTGGTTAAGACTATAAAGACATCATAGAGAATATTTATGCTCGAATAAATGAGTAAACATGCCTTTATTCTTTAAAATAATTAGTATGATTTTCAGAATTAAAATTAAATACATTTGACTTTAAAAATTTAATTGTTATATTTCTTACTTAAAATAGTAAAAATATCACTTTCTAGAAAACTTTGATTATAAAAGTGTAAAGTTTTTGTTGCGTTATTACTATTTTTGCGTTATTTTGATGCGTAATTATTATTTGTTGCATTATTTTCAGTTGCGTTTTTGTTGAGTTACGCATTAATTTTCTTTTTATACATAGTTACATTACACATGATCATTATTGAATTTCAACCACCTTGCATCTGTTCTTAAATTGCTATCAATAAAATAAATTGTTTCCCATAAGCAACATTAATAACATAACAGACGTTACTCAATACTTTTTTAACATGGCTCACAATTTAAATATCATTTGATGAAAAATATGATCATCTGTTGTGTGAAAAAATGAAACAATCAAAAATGAATGTCGCCTTTACAGCCGACAAAAACCACTGCTATGGAAGAAGCTTGGGATTAGCTCTGGAGAAATATTAATCCAATAGTTGTCTACATAAGTGGTGTTGACCTCATGTCTAAATAGACCATCGTATTTGGGCTAATCGTCTTCCAATCAATGATCAAATATGTTTGGTTGGTGACAGATTTAAAGAACAGGCTGTTTAGGAAAGAAATGTAATCTTGGCTTTTTCAAAAAATTGCCTGGGAAATATTTTTGGATATTTGTACAAATTGTGAGTGTTGATTAGTTGTTGAAAATATGGCCACAGATTATCACTGTACTTTTAAATACATTTAGTTCAGATTTAAAGTTAATTGAAACCACGAGAATATTTATATCTCTCAAATACATTATCATGGACGTCGAATGGTTCATGCAAACTGACTGTTATTCTGTTTTCTACATTTTTTGTGACGTATATTGCTGATGTGGCTAACATCTATATAAATTCCACGCGCACACCAAAACTTGTTGTGTTGTAACAAGATGGTTGCTGTTACTTCCATAGATCATTTGTCTGAACTATCATCCATCAATTCTATATTTATATTTTTGCTAAGCTTCGTGAGATATAGTTACTGATAAGACAAAAGAATAATTCATAATCTCTGTAGACTATAATTTTTGTTGTCTCGTGCTCAGAAACATAATCGAATTACTCTCGTTTATCTTAAGTTGTTGTCGAAAGAATCACGTTTTGTTGTAAGAGGTATACGGAAGATATGTGTGTGAGAATAGTATGAAAAATCAATTCAAATAATTTTAATCAGCAATATCTTTAGCAATGATTCGTGATGTGGGCAGCTAAATTGAATTATAATTATTTTCAGATTTCATATTGTTATAAGCTTAATGCAAATTTCCCCCCGCTTAAATATTATTCTTTCCAGATAATGATTTAAATGCTTATCAGTGCAAACAATAAAAAGGTATAAATTATTTAGAGACAATTAGTTCACAAAATCTTTGAAAATAAATGTGATTATCTCCACAAAAATATCAGAGAAAATTATTTTGCTATTATGTTTTGATTAACATGTATTTGTTTTCTTGCAAAAAAATTTTCTGTGATCATTTTATTTTAAATTAATAATACATCAAATTAAATTAATAAAAATGCACTTGTTTATGATTACCATTTAATAAGGAATAATTTAGTGAACTATCTCTATAAATTTAAGCCAGCATAACTGAAATCACGTAACATACAGCCTAACAGCTGAAAACTGATGCAAGGTATCTTATCGTTCTCTGCTTCATGGGAAGACTTTTCATCAGTAATGGGCCGTATTCACCCGTAGAAGTGAAAAAAAAAAACTCTGGAAAACTCCTAAGCTCTAACCCCAATAGATGTGCATACATAAAGCACAAAAGCAACATCCAAATACAATTATTTAACAGGGTCTGGGATCAAACCCAAAATCATCCCCACAGGGACGTTTTAACATTAGGCCACAGTAAGTTTTTCTGTGTGCACATGAAAAGTAATTTTATATCTCTTTACTTTTCAAAACTATTAACTTATTAGGTACTATTTATGAAAAGTAAGCAATTTTTCTGGTGCTTTGTTGTGAATAGCTTAACATTACAAGTATTAGAAGCTTATTTTATTTTCTGAAATATTTCTTTTAAATTGATTGCATTCAAGTATATCAAGGGAGAAAATGCTGAGTTCTCCAAGCTACCACCACAATGAATTTACTTATATCAGATAAAAACAAAGTAGCATACATATTTTTTTTTTCAATAAAAAGAAGGATAGAATTTGGAAGTACTATCTAAGATAAATCTAAGATACTAAGTTAAATAACTTGCTATACTTTTTAATTTTTAATGCTTGAATTTAACATGGTGTATTCGATATTTTTATTATATTTGTCTTCCAAAATTTTATGCTATTCTAATATTTCAAAAGTATCCTTATAATAACAAAATTCGAATTTGTTTTTAAAAAATAAATATTGTGTTTTGTGTTTAAGCACATATAACAATATATAATAGACAACTTATAAAATGTATTAAAAATTTTATCTTAGATATTTTGATTTTCTTCAATATTTCAACTAACCATAAATTTTCGTTGTGTCATATTAAGGTAAAAGAAAGTGCCTTATATTTTCCTTGATAATTTTATTGGTTTTATCTACAATCCATGAATATTTTAAAAAGCATGTAAGTCTAAAGTTTCAAGAACTATAGAATACTATTTTTTGAACATTTTAACTGTGAATTTATTTATACCTCATACATTCAGAAATAATATATTTATTTCGAAGTTCTTTACATATGACTGAAATCTCATATTTCTTTTGAGTATTTTTCTAAAAAATTTTTAAAACCTTGTTTTTTAAACTGCTTTCATTTGCTTTATGGATTTTACAAAATAATACCATTAAGAAACTTAAAATAGCATTTAAAAACAAACATATCTCCTTAGGAAAGCAATTTCGTTTTTAAAGTACGTTAAGTGGTTTCATTCTTAAAATCATCACTTTTTCATAATTAACAATATCAAAATTTTATATTGATTCATTTTTATACTTTTGTTTAAATTTTCACCTAATTGCATTTTTAGACTGTATTTCATTATATGAATTAATATTACATTTAAAAGCATTTTTAATAATCTTTTGATATTATTTTTAATTTTTTAGATATTTTTATATATTTAAACCCTTTTTCACATTTATGGAAAGTTTAATAAATTCGCAAATAAGAAATAAAACTAGGAAATCAGAAAATTACAAACTTGAAAAAAATTACGAAGGGAAATTTTTTTATGAACAAAACAAAACCTTATTTAAAAAATGCAAAAAGGAATAAAAATAAAAGTTACGAATCGATAAAGGGGTGGTTAATTAGTAGCAGAGATTAGAAACATATATATATTAGTCTATAAATAATAAATGAAGATAATTTGGTACATCTACACAGTAAAGTTCATTTAAGTCACAACCACAACCAAAAATTAAATGCAAAATATTTCCCATTACATGAAGAAAATGAAATTTAGTAAACTTCATCTTAGATAGACTAATGTGACATATCGCGCGTTAGAAGATTCAATTTTACGCTATTTAAAGGAGAATAATAAATAAAATGAAATATTTTCACCCACATTTACCATTTCTGATTTTTTTTAAAAAAATGTCAGAACATGAACAAAGGTTAAAAAAATTTTGAATCTCAAGAACAGAGCAATCTTATTGTAAAAGGCTATAAATAAAATATTTTCTACCTACTTTTTATTTTAAGGAGATTAAATTTGAAAATTTTATGACATAAGGTTTCTAAAGTTCAGATAAATAATTAAATTTTGCTCATTCTCAATCTTATTTTGAAATTTTTTTAGGTTAATTATTATATCAAATAACCTTTCTTGAAATTGTAAATTGCTTAGAAACATTTTTTAGAGTTTTCTTATTAGTACTGTTGTTTAAAATTTAGAATTCTCTTCATAATTTTTTAAATATTTAATGTCACAACTCTGTATTACATATTGTTTACTCGAATACATTGATTGAAAGAATAAAACATGTTTACTTTTGGTAAATAATCTGAATTCAAACACATTTCTATGCATTTTTGGATATTGGTGTTAATTAAAACGACACTATGGGCACTGTTGTATCTGAAAATTTAAATAATTTATCTAACAAGATATAAAACAGAATTTTTGAAAAATGTAAAATTAAGTATGCATATTTTTCTTTCATTAGGTATACAAAGAATTAAAAAATACTAAATAAATAAATCCCTTATTTAAACTTTGATGCTTCAAAGCAAATGTTTATCTTCTTCCCAAATGAAACAGAGATTTTTAATTAAACTATTGAAACGAAATAAAAATTTATTCTTGAGCTTGTTTACAAACTTTAATATTATTCATTAGTTTTTTTCTGATTTTCGAGAACTTTTATGGAATTTCCCAGATGACTAATCAGAGTAAAACCTTCCACATGAGATTGCGGAGCTCTCCTCATTCTTTTTACGAGAGATCTATCCTCTTGTGAGCTTTAATTACAGTATAAGACCCATTAGTAGCCCAGAAGTTCCTTTTCCAGACAGAAATTCTTCTTTGTGTGGTTCCCAGCTTTCTGAGAATGAGAACTTCTTTTCTCTACTTTTAATGTAAAACATCAAGAGTAGATTTTAGGTTATTCTCAACAACTTTTTCTTTCCTAAGATGCAATCTGTGCTTAATCATGTGTTGAAATTTTCATTAAAAAAATTGCATTTTTCAGTCCAGTTTCACTTAGTGCTCTTTAAGGCACTTGAAAAATAAGCCAGTTTCATTAGTTTTAATTAAATCTAAACCACTGTTATGCACTAAGGTTAGGAGTAATGAAATTATTTTACCCAAAACCAATCATGCAAGTATTATAAATTTATAAAATAGTAACCAAGATGAAAGAGTTGATTTTTATTTCCATTAACAACTTTCAATAATTGAATTAAAAGTAATTAATGTACCATAATATAAGAATTTATTTAAATATGCTAAAGCAAGATAAATATGGTAGCAAGAAGTCTTAAACCAAAAGCATACATGTTCAAATGTATTTTATAATCAAGAAGGCGAAGTTTTCCATTCTTACAGGAATAGAAAATTGATTTCTTTAATAACATTTTAATTATTTAAAATGCAATTTTCTTAAAATACATAGTTATGAATCACTTTAAAAATAAAAAATTTGTTTAATATTGAATTTTTCTTCAAAATGTAACACATTTTAGCAGTTAATCATCGCATCCATTTTATTAAATTCAAATAAAATTCTTAGATCCATGATGACTTTATTTTAAAACCTGTCAAGTTGTTTATACCTAATTTAAAATGTTTTAATGCTCAAATAATTCATACTTATTTTTTAAAACAAATAAACATCTACAATACAAGTTCAATATCCTAGTACCTAAAATCGCACTAAAAATGCAGCTAAACTCGAAACGCTTGTTTTTAATCACACCGGAAGTAAAAAATTTCCGTTTTATTTCCGCTCACATGTTTTCATGCTCCAGATGATTTTCTATTTTACATTTAATTGTTTTGGCAAAAATAATTGTGAGTTTTAATTTTATGACTGATTTTTCATTTTTCACATGAATTTATATTGTTTTTATAATTAGATGATAAAATTTGAAGGAAGAAATTGCGTTATAATTGAATACTTTTACAAAAATAGTATAAAATCTGCATTTTTTTGTGTACTAAGATTAAATAATTAAAAATTATATAAAAAAAAACTTTCTTTAAATATTAATTTTTTATATTTAAGTTTTTTTTAAAAATTTTTTCTTAGAATCATTATTTAACTTCTTTTACAATTTTTATTGATTAAATCACAAGGATGCATAATCGCAGTGTAAACGTATAAATTTAAATTTATTTATCATACAAAACTTCATATTAATTTCACTCAATATTACAAGCATTTCTATGTGCTTGAAGATAAATATGGAATTTTTGTGAAAAACATGATAAATATTTCCGTGATGTAAATTAACTTTTGAAAAATAAATATAGCGTTTATTAGGTTAGTTCAATAATAAAAGATATGCTGACATGTTCTCTAACAGAATAATATATTTCACCATTGTAATTTTTAAATGAAGAATATAAATTAACTTAAATAAAAATAATGAAGTTTGTGTTGGAAGATTTTGACAACCTTATATTACTTTTTAATGAATAGTTTATTTAGCAAAAAAATTTAGTTTTCCTATTCTATTTTTACTGGGTTATTTATTGAAATTTTATAGTTGTGCTATGTGAAAATTTATTTTACTTCACATGTGCGTTTGATATTCTTATGCTTTGAAAATGAATTTACCTGCAGCTTCCTATTGAATATTTTCATAGGTACAACAACAGTCTTCTTTCATAACAATTTCTTAGCATTTCTATTCATTTCTTAATTTCAAAGAATCGCTTATTTACAATTGAAGAAAGACATGATAAAAAACATCTGTAAGGAAATATCTCTGTGTCACAATAAAATTGAATAGCTCCCATCTGCTTCTTTCAAAACATTTTCAATAACATTTTTTCTAGTTTTGGACAATTCCTGTTTTTTTAAGAAAGCATAAAAACACGTGAATGATTTATAACAGATTTATACGGTTCGTTCCAAATAAAATATTTTACAATGCATCAAACAATCAAAATAGAGATTTCTCTTGTTAGTTATTTGTACATAACTGTATAATTTCATTTGGCACATTGAATCTATTATTAAATTAATAGTATAAGCTATTATTTCCTTCAGAAAATAAATAATATTAGCAATATTTAAAATTGGGGATTTATTTTAGAGATAAATATTTTTTACACGTCACATAATAATATTACATAACATCTTATATCATCCATTAAACACTAAAATTAAATTTTAAATTTAAAAGCAACAATTTACTCCTATATATATTAATATAAAATAGGAATTATCTAAAACATGAGAGCTTTCATAGCTAAATAAAAGATATTGTTAGTTACACATATTGATGAGAATAAGAATTATTCAAACACATGATTTTAGCAGTTATTCATAAGGGAATAAATAAAATGCTTCCTTCTTGGAGCACTTCAATGTAACAAAATTTAAAAAATAATGTAAAATGCTCATACATTACAACATCTCAAAGATAACTAAGCGAAAATAAATTTTCCATTGAACACACATACAAGAATCAATGCTAATTTTTAACACATGGTTAAAGGTAAAAAACTGTTTTCATTCTTATTTAATCTTCTTTGCCTGGTGAGAGGTAAAAAGAAATATTAAAAAGTCTTATCAAGTGCACCATCATCTATTGTTGTTGAATCATTAGTCCCACCGGGAAAAACATTAAATCCTTCAGCTGCAGCTGATATCAATTATGCTCCACTCTAAATCGATACTCCACTGGCTTACAGCAAGGAATATTCTTGTTTTTTAAACAAATGTTTTCGAATGAAAGGAAAATTTTAACTGCAGGCTGCTGAAATGTTCAGACGTATTTAATTGATGAGAAGCATAGTGAAATTAGAGTTAATGTAAAAATATGATAAATTACAATTTTTAACAAGAAACATTATTGGAATACAAATAGTTATTCAATTTAGATTTTCAATGCTAATATTAATAATGTCACTTAATTATAATGCTGCTATATTAATAATGCTTTAGAATTATTCATTGAAAATTCTCGAAACTAATGTCACGTACATGGGGAGATTGTATATGTTGAAAATAAAAAAAATATCACAGAAGTTATTTTAGTGCACATCAGTTCAAAATTCTTTAATTATATTTAATGTGTTACATTATTACTATATGCCAAAGTCTTTCACGTTGCTGAATTCTGGAAAAAATCAACTAATTTATATATTTTAATGTACAGGATATTATTCCAGTTTTGTTACTTATTCAAAACTGTTTTTTTAACTAAATTAATTTTATAACTGTTAGCTAATAAATTTACAAACTTCGGGACAAAATTTTCAAAAAATATTTGAATAATTGTCGTAATTTAAATTTTTTACATTTATACTAATTTATTCTAGTGTAATTATTTTTTGCTGGAAATTATTTTGTTCTACATGAGAAAAATGTAACTTCAAATAAACTTTTACAAATGATAAATAGCTTATTGATGTTAAAATTTGTGTTCTTACTCTAGTAATTATGTTAGAAAAATAAAGAAGCTGTTTTTTAAAAAGTCCACCTAACTAATACGCTGTGACGAAGATTTTAACGCAAATAACTAAAATGTATAAAGCATACTTTAAAATCTCTCATATTTAAGTTATAAGAAAATACTTTGAATAGCATGTTTCAGAAAAGGAAAGTATTCATCAAAATTTATAAAAAAGTTACATTTTTATTTATCGTGAGAAGTTTGCGTAATATGCTCAGAGTTATTCATCTTAAGAGGGAAGTATTAAATATGTTATTTTTATAAGAAATATGAATTAATACTCTTTGATTTTATTGTAAGGAAGAATACTTTTATATTGATAAAATAATTTTCTATATGAGTTGTGAGTATTTTTGAAGTAATTAAAATATTAAATAAATAAAATGTAATAAAATAAAATATTAAGAGCATTATAAGATTAGTATTCTTAACTTTATTTAAAAATAGATATCAAAAACCAACTCTGCATGCATCGTATCTAAATCAAAGTTCATTCATAAATACATGTGAATTATTAAGAATAAATCAGAAAATACACACATTATTGAGTGAGAAGAATACATTAATCGCGCGCGTATAAAACATACTGATAAAATATTTCTAAATACTAATAAACAGTATAAATAATAAATATTTGTCAACGCGTCATATTAACAAAGAATTTAAAAATTCTCTATTCAAATTAATGTTTGTATTAAAATTCTTAATCTTTGAATTTTAGCAAGAGAAATATCTTTTTTTTTTTATTTTTTTTTTATCAAACTTTACTTTTCTGGAATACAAGTTAAAAGATATACAAGCCACAGTTCTGTATCTCAATATTAACATGAGAATAAAATAATAGAACTTGAAATTTTATCCAATAATTTTTTTTAAATGTTAAAAATTGCATTGCTTGTAAACTCGAAAATAATAAATTTATTGGAAATTTGTTATTTTCTAGACTTTCAAGACAAGAAATGTAATAGTATAGCTTATTTTATTTACAATGTAAAAGAAAAATACTTCCATATTAAACAGTATTTTTGTCTCTATGATCAATAAAATAAATGATACTCATATTTTAAAAATAAAGTGCAGAAGTTAGCAAAAAAAAAAAAAAAGTGACAACTATTGCGTTAAAAAATAATTACTGTTTTATCGATTATGCATTATCCTTTCATTTTCTCTCTTGCTTACTTTAGAGAAATGTTGATTAGAGTTTGGATGTTAGAGTAATAAGAGTAAATCTTTTGTATTTGAATGTAAAATAATGTTTCCAAAGAAAGTGCCTTAGAAATATCTAAAGAAACGTATAAAAAATAAATTTGTAATATAAAGTTTAATAAGCGGAACATATATAATATTGTATTGTGGTATGGTTTTAATTTTGTAAGTTATTAATTTATTTTATTTAAATTTTAGATTCTTTTGTCATCTGCTGAATTTTACATTACCTATAAATTATTCTTTTTTATAAATTATTATGATTTTTTATTTTTATTGCTTATATTTCTTTAACTTTCCTAAATTAAACATTTATAAATTAAAATAAATAAAAATGTAGTTTCCTAACATTTGCTGAATGGTTTAAAAGTTTCTCTGCGTGTAAATTCTAATACTAGAATTTTAAGAATTATATATATATATATATATATATATATATATATATATATATATATAT
>JAPDSC010012745.1:852658-885206 GCA_026290005.1 Latrodectus geometricus | reverse complement strand
TATATATATATATATATATATATATATATATATATATATATATATATATACTTTTTCCTGTATTATTAATTGCATTATTGTTATCCTCATGTTGCAGCATTTAATACATTTTGATTAATTTATACCTTACATTTTTCCATTAGGAATTTTAAAACATTAGACGTTTTTATGTTTATCATAATCTTAAGATTTATGTATACATTGTTTTAATTAGAAAATCAATTGAACTATCTGCAATATAAAATAATATCATTAGAACATTTATAAATCATTATTTAATAACATTTTTTAAAATGAATGGAAAATATCAACATTTTCCTGATTACAAAGCTTTATTTAATAACGAAATATTCATTTACCTTTGTAATTTATTGTTACATTTGTTTTATTTATTTTCATAAGACATGAAAACTTTTGTCAATATGAGTTAGTTTTATTACTGTTAATATATAAGTTAAGTAATGCACACAAAAGTTTAAGAGAAAGAAATTAATAGTTAAAATACTTTATGGTAGTTAAGTTATGTTTCAAATGTCTTTTAATAAGGCAAAATGTGTATATTTTAATAAATATAGTTCACATCTTAAAACTTTAAGCTAGTTCAGCATAAAATCTTAATGAAACACAAAAGAAATTTTTAAAAATTAACTTGAATTAGGGATAGTTTCAATTATGAAACGCTAAATTTAGCAAAATATTGTATACTTTTGTAAAATCCAAACTTTAATGGTCAAATATTGTTATTTGATACAGTATTGTTAATTATTAATTATTGTCTTCTTAAACAATTCAAAAAATTAAATCATGTGATTAAAAAACTATATTCATTATGTAAATATTTTAATAAAAAATAATCTTTAACATTGTCATTAAATCAGGCTTTGACAATTGAAAAAAATGTCAATGATTTGTAAAGCAAGTTTGTTAATTACGTAAGCAAGCTTCTTATTCATATTACCAATTATTGAATTACTAACTAAAAATGGTTACCTCAAATTTTTTTATTAAAGAATACATTCGTTTTTTTTTTTTTTTTTTTTTTTTTTTTTTTTTTTTTTTTACATGTTGTAAAAGTGTCCCGTGTGTCAAAGTTAAGAAAAATAAAATACCAATTCGAAATGCAAGCAGAACTTAAATTGCAAATACGACGTCACGTGGAAAATTAATTTACTCCTTGCTTTTTATTTTCTCTTCAGAAAAAAGAAGCCTAGACGCATTCAAATTAGTGAAATTCGTTAGAGAGTTATCTAAAACCAAATGTTCATTTTAAAAAGAGTATGATAGAAAACTTAAGAAAAAAATCTAAAAAAGTAATCCACTTTGCCTGTGTAAAGGTCATTTAATTAAAAAACTTTTCGTTACAAAATAAAAAAAGAACTTCTTTGAGTAATAGTTTATTACTTAAATTCTTAACTATAAAACAATTCGAAATCAAATTTAATAATATAAAATTGTAAACTTTTGCAAGTTTAGATCTGATCACTTATTTGCACTAGGTTGAACCAAAAGTTTTCGAGTATTTTGGTCAATGAAGGAAATGCTCAATATATATATATATATAGAATATTAACTATGAAAAAGAATTCAATGATGAATTATATTTTATACAACTGCTATAACATAACTTCAGTTTCTTGTTAATACCATATAAACAATGCCCTTTTAATAAACTCTCGCATTAAATCTCTTTAATTATATTGATGAATCACCTTCATAAAAATAAGTCAAGTATCATTTTAGTCAATCGTTCTGAATATTTTCAAGTTGAAGGAGTGACAAGTGCTAGACTTAACGTTTTCAAAGCTTCATATATTACTGTCAACATTAAAAGTTCAACATCCATATTGCAATAATATACTCAATGTGAAAGATTCCAACGAAGCTACAGAGCATAAAACATGATCTTGTTTTATAACGACTCTGCTTAAAGGAAAATTATTTGGTTTTCAAAAATACGGTTTTCTATACCTGGATTTCTGAAAAAAATCCATTTCTCATTCTCAAGTACTATTTTGTGCTTAAATCAAATATTTTGGGAATAGTAAACAAATTTGTGCTAACATTCACTCACCTTTGACTCTGACCTTTGACTAACATTCACTCACCTTAAAGACTGTCAATCTTTTTTGAGCTCTGAATCACTAAAATTTAAGGATAACACATGTGATATTATAATTCCCTTTAATTTTCTAAGTTGTTTTTACAAATGTGAATCATTGATATAAAACATATTTAAATATATAGTACCATTTTATGTACTTCGAATTGATCAAAATGGGCATACATCTATGCATGCTAAAGAGTTCCAGATAGACACAAGTTTACACAGAAGGTAAATATATATCATAAAAATAAAATAAAGTTGCATTGAAAATTTACCAAAGTAATCATTTTTGCATTATTACTCCGAAATAAAGTACCGTAATTGTTTCCTAATGTTTCCATGAGAGACATCCTTATATTTATTTTAAAATAAAAATTCTTGGTAAGTAAACATTGTTAAGCGATAATGCTTTTATCAGATTTTGCATGCTGCATTTTATAGTTCCAACCTACATCAATGTAGATTAGACGGCTTGCATAATGCTTATCAATACGGGTGTCTAATTAAATTGTGGTAACTCTGTTATTTCCCTGGTCACTGGTGTAGAATAACCAAGTGTGATCCTTTCGGCAGAAAATTAAATCAGCTACCTGAGTAGATTAGTATTCTTCCTGGCTACGAATTCGTAATTTATGCAGTATTATAATCATTATTTTAAATACAGAATAAATTCAATAATCTTAGAATAGTGTTGAGATATTATACCTAGACATAATTGATTCATTTTTTATTAATTTAATTCTAAAAGAGTTTTTATTTAGTTAAATTTACTAAGTTTATATTTTCCAATTTTCTAATTTTATATGAAAATGTTACTAAAAAATAGCTATTTTTTACTTTTAAGTTAAAGTTAATACATTGCTACTATAATTATGGTAGTGATTTTAGCAGAATTCTCTTAAAATATCAAAAATAAAAAAAGATAATAAGTCATTATTTCGCATCTTACTAGAATTGGCAACCAAATTGCTAATAGAGTGCCAATGATGTTTTTAAATTGTTGCTACTACCGTGGTAATAATTTATAAAATGAAAATGGGAAAAAATAAGCTTAATTAATATATTTAAAAATCTAATTTATATTTTAATACATCAAAAATATAATATTTTATTTTTTTACCTTACTGTAACCGAAGCCAAACACATTATCAAAATTATTTAAATACAACCTAATTCAACAGAATTAAACTTTGATTATAATTTATTAAAAACTCAAATGTTGATGGGATAAAAGTTTTATCTATTCTTTTGAATATTTTACGTTTTCTTACAAAAATATATCGTAACAAATAAAGGGAATTTTAATTATACTTCATAACACATACAGTAATTTATAATGGTTGATCATAACTGAATTCAACTAAGCTAATTAAAAGTAATTTAGAACAATCGTTAAAATTCAAATATACCGGGTAAATTTAAGTTACGAAAACTTATTTAAATAAGATAGCAAAAAATATAAAAAAGTAGATAATGATAAATCATTATCTCGCATCTTACTAAAATTGGAATAGGATATTAAAAATATGTTGTCAAAATTCCTTAGACTCAATATAAAAACAATATAGATCAATGATAATACTCTTAACTGAACTCAATAATAATAACTATTAACTTTCTATATTTAGAAAAGCTGCTTCAGTTTCCAGTTGCGTTGGATTAAATTTTGCTTTTCGGTTCATTGAACCTTATTCATGAGTTTTTGAGGAAAGTATTTGGAAATCATAATGTCATCAGCATTAACTGATAACTTAATATATTGTATTAATGTTTAATATAATTTTGTTGCATTATAATAATTAAATATAGTTACATTAATTAAGCTTAATCTCCTTGATTTCTTCAAAATTTTCTAAGAGAAGTTTCGAATTCCTTTTCTTAATCAAATACATTATGAGCTTTGTTGTTATTAATTCGAACTCTTTTCAACGACTATGACTTTATTTCATAATTTATTAATTGATAAAAATATGTCAGAAATAATCTTTTAATAAATATATGTTGCAAAACTTTTCATAAGATAAAGTATTCTTCATATTCGTATTAAATGATGAAAATATATTATGTGAGGAATGAGTTAAAGCATTCATTTGAATTCATCAAACAATTTTTTTCATAATTTCAGAACAAAGAAAGGCAGGTAAAAAAATGTTTTTACAAAATTTGTTTTATCATACCGAAAGAAGCTTAATAGCATTCACACGAAATATATCATCCTGATTTAAAATATAAAAATTTTATATTTAATTACATTAATCATGCTATGTTTATTTAATATGGTTGAAATTGTTGAATATTAAATTAGTTCATACATTTAGCTATTAACAGTGTAGTATGCTAATATCATTGAATGCATGCATAACTTCTATTGTCTGTTTTTAAATCAATAATATAATTCGGAAGTAAAATATTACGCGTTAATTTTTATCTGTTCTCATTTTTTGCTGAGTTTGTCTCAGGTTTAATCTTAGTTCGAGCAGATTTACGTAATTTATGAGAAAAAAATATTAAATAATCTAGGATTTAATAAAACCATTTTTGAATCCTAGAAATTACTAATTATGATATTATATGAAATAAAATCTTTATTTGATGCGTCGAAATAACTTTGTTTTTCAAATTCAGCTTAAAAAAAAACTTCAATTGATCGAATATAAAACTAAGATACAGAATTAAAAATAATAGAAATGTGTCTTGTAATCATATATTATTTTTCTCCTATAATTATAACTATCTCCTTATAACTGCATTTCTTAATATCCTGATTTATAAGTTTGTATATATATATATATATATATATATATATACATATATATATATATATATATAAAACCATTCTTTTCTTAAAGATAAGAAGTGCAATTAAAAGGTATGAACCACATGTGTAGAATTTTTCATAATAAACTCTTAATTGATTTTCTATCCTTACATATTTATTTTCAACTATCGATGTCATCTGTTTTCACTTTCGATTAATAAGACACGTCTCTTAATGTTAAGTTATTTCATATCATGATGATACACACACTCCTGCATTATTTTAACCTTGATGACTGCAAAACATTTAAATTGTTGCTAAAATAAAATTATTTATTATTAATGCAGACCAGTGTCAAGTTCTGTCTATTTGATTCTTAGAATTAAATTTTTAACCGATAAGTTCTAATATTAACTGTGCATGTAATTCAAAGTATCAACATTCCTATAACTCAATGATTCAGCTTGATTTCAATTCATGATTAAAAGTTTGTTAAAATGTTCAGTAAACATGAGTACTTATTAACTGATACTTAATTGGTGTAAAATGCTTCTTAATGTTTTTTATTATAAAATATCACTTGGTGGAATTTTATGTAGCACTTGTCTTATATTTTATCTAAGTTCAAATAAGCAAGCAAAAAATTGAAAATATAGTTAAATTATATTTTCAGATTGACAGCACAATTAATTATTACAGTTAATTTCAGTTTTGCAAAAAAGTACCTGCAATTCTTTAACTTAGAACATAGATAAGTTTATATTTCTATATTTACACAGTATTTAACCAAATCTGTTTTAATCAATAAAAATATATTCAAGATATATCTTTAATTTATAACTATTTTGCTTGTAATTTATTTTGAGTGTTTATCGTATCAAAATCTGTTTTTAGGATACGTAACTTTAAAATTGCCTTGCTAAACATATATTTTTGAACATAAATAGCTGTATAATTCTTTAAAGTACGTAAATATAATCATTTCTGCAATTAAAATAACTTTATAAATGAAAAATAATAAATCAAAAATGATCTAGACTTATTTAGTTAATTTATATTCAGTTAACTTAATTTTTAAAAAAATTAAAATTACTTTCAGAATAAGTTAAAATTTTTGAAAATTGTGAAAGCAAGATACATAAGAGAGTAGAAAATATAAATAAAAGGGAAAATACTTCAAAAGATTCATTATTTCATACATTTTTGTCTTCTGTATTATTTGTGATTTAATAATTGCTGCGTGATTAACTACTAATCAGAAAAAAATGAATAACAGTAATCATGTATTGCCTTTTTCTACTTCAATAAGTAACAAAATTATGTAAGATGTTATATTTAATGAAATAGTAATTATTGTAATAAATATTTAATAGTTGAAAAAAATGAATAATTTACAATTTAAAATTTCGGAATTTCTTTTCAAAATGTGAATCACTATATTGTAAGACCTTTGTTGTAAATACTGTTTATTAAATTGTGTTTTTTTACAGAATGTTTCAGCTCACTGAAGCAGAAAAAATTGCTGTACTTTCTGTATGCATTGGCTTGTTGATACTAACAATTATCATCACAGTTTGCGCGGTTTGTTCTTCTTGTTGGCTGCATATTTGTCTAAAATCCATTGCAAGTAAGTACCAAGAAATTAATCTATAAGCAAAATAGAAGAAAATGTATTACTCATAGCTAATGATTATGTAGAGTAAAATCATTGATGATGATACATATTTCTTTTTACTCACACATATGAAAGACAATAGAAAATTTTGATTACATGGTTAATATTTTCCTCTACTTTGCTAAACTTTTCATGATATTAGAAAAATCTGCGCAAAAATGTAAAGCAGTTTATGCAAACAATATCATTAAGTACTAAACTAAGTGTCACGAGAACATTGTGAGGACAAGGCCTACAGTGCTTATACCTGTTTCGAGACCGAGGTCCTTGGGTTCGAAGTATATGTCCCTAGTAAGTGACCGAACTTCGGACCTGTGCCAAAAGAGCACGAAGTGCTACCACTGTATCACCATATCTTCATTATTAAACACTAAAAATAATAAATAAAGGAAAATAAATAAAAATGCATTGTGAATGCTTAATAAAAATGAACTATATTAAATAATTGTAATATTTATTAAGGTCGTATTTAAAAGTATTATTTAATATATATCATATTACTGGAAGATATAATTTTTTGAAATAGAAAACTTCATTATTTATGACATTGAGGAATGAAATTATCAATAATATCTGTAAATAAATTATAAAAGATATTTTCTAATGACATTTTAAAATTTACAATGAAATATTTTTTTCATTAATATGAACATTAAATAAATGCTAAATACATTTGTATTATTAAAAAGCGAAGCAAACTTTAGCCCATAAATTCAAGTAATATAAGCGTTGTCTTAAGAATTTTAGGAAAACACATAGATTTAATAAATAAAAAACTTAAATAATCAAATTAATAATGACAATTAAAAGAAAACTTCCACTTTACGCTTTTTAAATAACACATTCATGGTTTTAAATGTTCTTTTTCAATAAATTTTCCCTCTGCTTGAAGTAAAATAAGCAGAATCCTTTATTCTTCAATATTTAAAATTCCATTTAGGCACTAGTATAGAGCTTTTTACAACGATTTCAACAGATTCAAAATACTTATTTGTAGTTATTAATTTTTTCTGGAATGAATTGGTGACAAGTAAGTCTAATTAATTTAAGAGTTAAATTAATAAGCATTAATTAATAAGAATTAATTATTACAATTATTACTTATTAATTAATACGTACTGATAAATAGGCGCGTCTTTTTACTAGCTATATAAAGAATTGATAGCAGACGAACTTGATGTGAGTATCCAGTAACATGTAAGCTTGTAACTACGATGCGTAGTTTCGATCTAGAAAAGATGAATAATTTCATTGGAATGATAAATGAGAATTTAAAAAAATCAATCTTTAACCAGAATTACAAAAGGAACGTCTACTTTCTCCTTATAGCACTTTAATACAAAATATAACAAATATACGCAGTAAAAATATTAGATCGACATAGATTATTTTTTTATAGACATATTTATTTTTATCCAACTTTAACTTGTATTGTACTGGAGGAGAGAATAAGTTTATAATACAACATATTACTAAAACAGTTAAATTTCGTATATTTACACTTTCCTTTGAAATTCTCATAAATTGCACTAAATCGCCAAAGCTATAATATTATCTTATTACATCTTGTAATTTTTCTATACTCAATACGATTTTGAAATATACAAAATATAGTCTCAGAATAAAATCTTTTCTATCAAAGTTGTTGAAAGAGTACAAAAGAAAATTCCAAAAAATCCCACTTTTATCCCCAGTTAAAAAATAGAGTAAGCTGATTAGTATCCTTTTCTCCATAATTACTCTTTAGTAAACATCTAAAAAATATCTTTAAAAGTTAAATTTTTTAAGCATCCTTTCAATATAGTTTTGTTGCTTTTTCTTTTAGAATTTACAATCCAATATACACAAAACTAATTAATGGTGATGAAATGATTTATATTGTAAATACTACTTGTAACAATAATTTGTAAAGTAATTTTCTTCATTGCTTATCCATAAAAATCCCTGAAAATTTTCACAATTAATCAAATTTAATCCTTTTTAAGTGATACCAGATTTTTAAAAATATATTTCCTATTTTGCATTCAGTTAACAATTGCCATTCGTTGTAATCATATATTTAATTAATGTATGATTAATTGATTAAATGAATATATTGTTAAGAATTATAATTTTCCTTAGAATTAATTTCCTTTTCGAGGAAAATATTACGGCTAATTATATTCGTTGCTATAAATTTTACTGATATATTCCTTGAATAATTAAATATAAATTCTACAACAAAAATGTTATTTACATAATTTATCTCAAAAATTTCTAGAATTTTATAGAAACTATGAATATCTATGCAGTAATTAGAATAGGCAAATGTTTGATATATTAAAATTCAAGCTTACAAATTTTACAACATAGTCATTCAAGTTATTTTTAAGCGACAGTAAGCATCTTGTTTATATTAACAATTCCAGACATACTGCACTTCATGATATTAAAACATAATACACTATTTTGTATGATAAATTATGAAATTTGATTATTAAGGATAAAACGGCATACTCTATCTGTATAGAAAAAAAGCATTTTCACTTTCCCTTTCCGACATATATATTTATTTAATTTAACTTTTATATGAATATCAAAATAAATGGTAATAAACTTCTTTTGACATAACACAATTGATAAGATAAAAGTAAACTCTTCCGGTATCCTAGTATACATGCTTTGTTCTTCAAACCTGATTCTGTTTCCGAGATAATGCAGCAAAAATGCCAGATAAGGAAGTTGTGACGCAACATTATTTGCACAAACCTCTACAGCTAAAGTATTATAATGGAAAAGTTTCACACCGAATATAAGATAACTATCAATTTTGTTATGCAAAATGTCATCTTGCCTTACAAAAAAAAAACATCTTTATTTAACATAACTTTTTTAATTATTCAAAATTTTCTTCTTTTGAAAATAGGCATGAAAAGCAAGATTAAAAATGACAACGAAATTTTGTCAACGTAAAGTTTGTCTTATTTAATTATAGTGATTGTTTTAGCTCTCATTATAATTTATATAGAAACAAATAACTAGTGATTATGTGAGTTCTAATTGCTCAACGAAGTAATCTTTAAAACTTTAAATTACAGAGAAATTAAAAATTTCTTAAACTATAAGATAATAAGATGGACATAAAAATAATAAAATACAAATATTAAAAACATTGTAGAAAAATATTTAGATGTAGAAATGTAGTATTTAGTTTGTAGAAAGATTTTTACGGCATAAATAGTGAAAACATTTTCTATGAAGGCTAGAATTTAGGAATTCGCGGAATATAAATTATTCATGATATATCAGATATATCTGAATAGATCGACACACAATGAATAAATTACTTACTTAAAAATATTTTAAATGTTTTTTGGGAGAAAAGATCTTTTAAGAAACATTAAAAATATTTTTGTTAAATGTTTCTTAATATGTCTTTCCCAAGATTTATAAACATTTGAGGAAAATAAAGCAAAAACACAGGAACTTTTAACATGATATTTTTACTTATAATATTATTTATGTGAAATTTCCATTTAAACGCTCATGCAACTCTAATAAAAATATTTGTTGAACAAAAATAAGTAACTTTACAACTGAAATTATTTCTTTAATAATGTATGGTGCAGTAAAACAAATTAAGAATAATTTATTATCATTTAATAGAATAAGATACGGAAAAGCCAATTCTTAATTACAATTATTTTATCTTAAAAAGAAGTTTTGAAAGATATTAAAAATGAATTACTGGCCTATAAAACTGCTACATAAGAAAGGAATGAAATAAACAAAGGATATTTATTGAATAAGTATATTGGAAAAAATTAAATCTTAAGAGATTTAGGAGCATTACTCTAGAAAAAATCAGTACCCCGGACAACCAACTTTGGCAGCAAGAATAGCTTTTGTGTGAATATACTAAGTATATGTACAAGTTTTATATGAATGTAATAATATCTTTTTGTAGGGGCAAGCAGTCAAACAGATATTGAATAAGATGAACACATGCAATACCCATATGGTTTCAAAATTGTACTATAAGTCATTGACTTAAGGAGACAAGCAAGTCACTCGCCAATCATTGACCACAGGTTTTCTTATGGTGAGAGAATTGGAGAACGTACTGGCCATGAAAGCAGTTTAACATTTTCTTAATCAAAGAAGATCTGTACAATATAGGCAACAAGCATCCGTAGATAATCGTGCTGAGAATAGCTTTTCGCAGAGCTCGAATAAAAAGTAAACCCACAGATCTTAACGCAACAAAAATATAAGAGTCACTGTTCAAAGTTCTGTCAATGCGAGTAAGAGCTAATCAAAGCATGTGTCCAAGAGCACTTTATGCTATCACTCTATGTAATGGGTCTGTATAATGATATTGAGTAAATAATGGCAATATACTTTTTCTATGATGCCACAAATACTGATACGGCTACTTTGATGCTATAAATAAAACAGAGATTCATCTAAAAACACACGACGTCTCGCGATTATTTTGTTCTGTTTATTATTCTTCATGCCATTGAAGTAACGTAACGTCAAAAGTAGTCGAAGAAATTATGGTCGCTAAAATTATGTTGAAAAGTGGTCGCTAAAATTATGTTGTTGTGAATGACACCGATATGTTGGTACAGTACAATTTTTTCACTCAGGGCTCATGACGTGGCTGTACGATTAAAATTATGAGAGAAATATATCAATATTTTTCAGTTGTTTGTAATAGGAAACTGCTGAGATACAGCAAGGCATTCTGTATGACCATCCTGAAACCATCGATATCTTATACTTCAGACAGCCAACGGATCTCGCTTGTATAAGCAGCAATATTATTATACATGAAACAGCAATCCTGGTAGGCTATTTTTCTCAGTAGGTTCAACCTCTGTTGGAAAATTCTGAGACTTACTGGTAAGAGTTTTTCCTTCATACATTAGGCAACTCAATTACTTTATACCTGGCTCATTCAAACGGTAGAACAACAGAATTTAACACAACAAATATATATGGCCATCATTGAAGAGTTGGTTGTCAGTGCAGTCAAAGGGTGACCGATATGTGAATACAATGACATCCTAAACCATCAATCCAGAGAATAGCCAATACTAATGATGTCGAATCCGTGCTGTCAATGAGCATTGAAAAACAGGCGACATGTTTTTCTCCATATTTCATATTTGAGACTGTGTTTTTGGTGGATGAAAGGAAAATGGTTAAAACAATGAGTGAGAGAATCTTTGAATTTAAATTATTTTTTACTTTCTGCATTCAGAAGACTATAGACATTTTTTAAATACATTTTTTCTATCATGTTTGACAGAACATTTTTATGATGTTATCTTTATTTGAAGTGATTAACGAAATTACTTTAAAATCAACGAAACTAGTGAACAATTTGCTTATACTACAAAAACAATAAAAATTTACATGGGTAAATTCAAATTCTACAGAAATATAACGAGTCAGGAATAAAAAAGAATAAATTATTTGCAAAGTATTTCTGTGCAATATATGAAACTTTTGTCATAAAGTATCTAAAAATTTTAAAATGTACATAAAAATTTCTAATTTCAGGAAGTTAGAGATTTTGAAATGAGTAAAATATCAATTGAAAAATAAATCATTCTGGAACCAATGAATCACTTTTGAATTTCAGTTACACCAGATAATAATTAAAATATACTTTTTGTAAATTTTCTCCTTATGCTCAATGTCATAATTGCATATTTGTCATCGATTAAAGTAATTTTTGACAATTAATCAAACAACCAAATATGTTTTACCCGAAACACAGAGCATTCATCACCTAAAGAATGTTTTAAAAATAGCTTTCTTTTTTCCTGAATTGTTTTATTTTATTCTTGCTTTTTTTATTTCTAAAAATTGGTAAATAGTTATTACAGCATTATTCTATAATAAATAAATCGCATGCATGACTGCGTGAAGAAAAACTCGCGTGATTATCTCAATAAAACAATATCTGAAATCAATGCGAAAATAGGTGTTGTAACAAATGGCTGTCCAAACCATCATGTAGTAGACAATTTGGAGCCCTTTATGTGCGTGCATGTAATGTAGAGCATTTTCCCTCTTGCTGCATGATGAGTAATCAAATAAAAACCCACCGATTTCAGTGGCTTAATGTTACGTAGTATTGATCTTTGTGAAAACTTTTTCCACAAAATCTATGTACCCATAACGGAACCCTACAATCGTGTAAGTAGGTTAAATAATATTGCTAAACGCCCAAGTTATAAGTTAAGTGTTTTCCGATCGAAGTGATAAATGATTCCATAAGCATGAAAATAACTTATAGGTTTCATTTTGCTTTCAATTAACTTCTGTGAATGTTGTAATTATTTTTTGATAATGTGTTACTTACATAACATTCTGAATAATTTTAAGCTGATTATCATCAAATTATTTAATTCCCAATAATTTAAGCATTTTGTCTAAATTGATAAATATTAGTCCCGTAAGATTTTATCGCTTCATATAATTTAAGCTTACGAAGTTTAAATTCATAACCTCTTTTTCTCTTGTGAATGAATTTTCCTCTTCTATTGTTCTATCTAAATTTATCAAAATTATTACAAAATCCAAATATGTTGATGAAAACTTACTTGATTTGAAATCAACCAAGACTTGAAAAATAATAATAATAGATTTCAAATTGCACTTCAAAAGTAATAATTGATTTCTGAGATTTATCCTTGACAATTTATAAAATATTGCGATCATTCAATGAAATTGTCATTTGAAAAGTTTATCTGTAAATTTTTCAAAAAAAAAAAAAAAATAATAATAATAATAATAATAATAATAAATAAATAAATAAACACGTCACGATTAGCTAGATATTCAATTCCACAGTAAATAATAACCTAACTTTCGAAAAATTTTTATTACAATATATTTTATTTGAAACATTAAAGAATTCCAAAGTAGACTTAGTTTCCACAGCCTTTTAAAAAGGCTAGTCTTACAAAGATGGTGAAAGGTTTCTTCTTGCCTTTCCATGGAAATTAAAGAATTCCAAAGTAGACTTAGTTTCCACAGCCTTTTAAAAAGGCTAGTCTTACAAAGATGGTGAAAGGTTTCTTCTTGCCTTTCCATGGAAATTAAATTATGAAAACTATTATTTAAATTTTCTGTTAAATATTTTGCATCAGAAAAGTTACATTTTATCTAAATATATCTTATTAGGCCAAGGATAAATACAGTTTCTTGCTGGTTAACTAGGTAAATGTTTCATTTCCAACAGTTGAAACAAATTATACATGAATCTGTGTCTATGTAGCAATAATAATGGTTATAAAATTATTCAGATGTAATTTTGAAATTTTAACTTGACATAAGGGATATAATTAGAATTTATCATCACATAGAGAGTTACAAAAAATATGTTGCAAAAAAAAAAAAAAAAAAAACAACTTATCCCAATTTTAGTCAGCTACTTCTCCAACAGAAATGTTTCATTTAATTAAGTATTCATTCATTTCTTAATAAATGATCATTAAAAAAATTGAGAATAAATATAACCAACATACTATACGACTCTGAAGTCGTAATAAATCTCAGTTATCAGATATTTATTATATACAAAATGAGTGAAAATTCGTCCAGTGAATAAAGAAAAAATATAGTTGAACATATTTAAGGAAATAAATATGCATAAAGGAAATTTATTTTAAAATTGATTACAAGCAAAACATGTCATTGAAATAAGATTAAGTGAAAGATCAAATGAGAATAGATGAAAATTTTTTCGGCGAAAATATGAGTAACAAAGACTTCTATTTTGTAACATTTGTGATTATTAAAATCCTAATAAAAAAGAAATCTTTTTTGACTCCAAAAGTATGTCTTTTTGCTGATATATATATATTTTTTTTTTATCAAAATAAGTATTTCTATATAGCTTCTCTAACTTTGAAGTGATAAATTATGTTTTGAAAAGTAATGAGGAAATTTCAGATTTTATCATTGTTTTTCGATATTTTCCATATAGTTACTTGGAAATAGAAAATATATTTAAAAACGAATACACTTAATTCATTGGTCGTAGTAACGTATCTATCTTATGTATGTAACTATAAATATACAACTAACTTCTCCATAAAATAATGTATACAAAATTCATTATAAAGTTCATCATAGAATAGCATTGCATACATGAGTTAGATAGGGTCAATTTTCTTAGGAGCATAATTAGAGTAGTTAAGCAAAAATGAGAAGGAAAAAAACAAAAACAAAATAAAAATATTTATGTAGTTAAGCGTAAGCTCATATTCCCGAATTTATAACAACATTAATTTTATCTTAATAATATTATAAATTATTCCCATTTATTATTATTTTTTTGGTATTCTATTAAAGATTTTTCATGTTCTACAGAAAAACGGAAATTGAAATATGGAAATATCGAAGGACTTGAAGAAGGTACTTATATCAAATTATCAGGAACTCCTCAATATACCGTAGAATGTGGTCCACCAGTTACACGCAGCAACAGCAAACATAATTCATTGCACGGAACAAAAAATGGCCGTAAAAGAGAAGATTCAACTTACAGTAGTATGTCGTCCAGCAGTCAAGGCAATGCATCAGTTTCAAATTATGTAAGTATTATTTTCTGAGGTGTACCAATATATAGTATTCCTAGTTCCAGTACTTATAAGACAGAATTTAAATAGTTTTATTGTAATTTTGAATTCATTGCTAAAATATTATATAAATTCAATCCTATAAGTATAGCAATTTTGCTTTCCTATATTTTAAGTTATAAAAATATTGAAATTAAAATCTATAAAATATTCTTTTAAAAAAAGATTTGAAAAAAATACGAAATTTTACATTTAGTTTTGTATAAGGGTCGACCAAATGAAAGCGGTACTGCTGTAATAACTCCACCACTTGAAGTGAAAGATAATTGACCATGCTCCTACAGAAGGTGCAGAGAGCTGGTAATGTATCTGCATAGGTGGGAGAACGTTAAAAAGCATTTTTCTAATTATGGATGCTACCAAACAGTGCCAACGCGCGGTCGAGTAATTTTTAATAGCAGAAAATGTGAGTGCAAATAAAATCTATCATCGAATGCAAAATCTGTTTGGCATGGAAGCACGTCACGCAGATTGGTATTCCGCTATTAATTTTGTAGGAATTTTCGTTGTAGTAGAAATAATTGTCAGGCAAGCCATGATCTTATCAAGAACATTAGGTTATTCCCAAGGAAACAGTTGAGATGTGGATTATCTCGTGAGAATTAATCGGTGAATCACAAGTCGAGAAAGAACAGAGAAATACCTATGAGCGAAAGAAGTGTGCATTCTATACTGCATGAAAGGTGGAAATACCAAAGGTTTCCATACAATGGGTGTCAAAATATTTGACAGAGGAGCACATTGATCACATACCTTTTTTCAGACAACATTACGGTACCATGAAAAGGGAAATCAATTCCTTTTAAGAATCATTGTAGTTGATGAAACAGTGCCATCACTTTGATCCAGCCACCAAAAGCATGAGCATTAAATGGCGACATCCTTCACCTCCACGGCCGAGAAGGCTCATTGATCAGCAAGAGATGGTAAAGTCATGTTGACGTTGATAATCAACTATTAAAGGAACAACTGGGCACAATTCTCCCTACTTCCAGCCTGTGTCACATTGCATTTACTGAAAAAAATTATCAAGAATAGCCAAGGCAGCATGCTATCATGTGGGGTTATCCTTTTTCACGGTAATGTTCGTTCTCATATGCTATCACGAGCGGAATCACGGCAATTTCGCAGGAAAATTCTAGAACACATGTTTCGGATCTCTAGCCAAGGAACAATTACACCTCCAGTTCACTTAAGAAAGCTCTGATGAAAAGGTCATTTGCCGACAATGATGAGGTTTAATACAGTTGAAAATGTATTAAAATCTAAAATCAATCCTAGAGTTTTTTCATCCAGGGTATTCATCATCTCGTACAACATTGTTTCAATTTACAAGGTGACTTTGCCCAGCTGATCTGTTACGTCTGCATTAGTTTTCTTTTGTAAACTAATTTATATTAATACCATTAAATAATTTATTAAATTGATTTCTATCCCACTTTCATTTGTGCAACCATTATAATAAAAATTGCTTGACATGTTAAATAAAGAATTAAAATCACATTCTCTCATAAAATCTCTCAAAAACCATTTACTTGAATAATAGATTTTACTATTATGAGTAACATTTAATTCCTACCTAAAAATGAAAATATAATTCTAAATTATATTTCAGTTAATTGCATTACATTAATACACATGTATTGTTTTGTTCTTTTTAAAATATTTTCACTCTTCTGTATGTGATCTTTTGTGAGTAATGTAAATAGAGAAGATCAACATTTATTAATAATTTCTGAAAGTTTACATTACTTCCCTTAAATTTTTTAATTTTCAGGAGAAGTATAAGTCGTTCATATATGTCAACGATATTTTATAGTGTTGAGGAGATATATAAATAAATTATATGATGCATAAGTATATGGATTTACATTTTTATTAAATAACAATTTTTAAAATTTAGAAGACCACGCCGGAAAATATATTTTACAATTATTAAATATCAAATTTTACCTCATTTTTTTTATAATATTTCATTTTGTAGTTTGTATTTGTCGTTATAATTTGAAAATTAAATCTTTCATTAAATATAAGCTCTGTCATACATTTTATTTGAAACAAATATAAAAAAAGAACTCCTTTTCATTAATTTAATGAAATTAAATAAAAAATTAGTTTATTGATTTTAGAAATTGTGATACAAACGGATCGATAAAAAGAGAAATGTAAATAGAGACAATGAAAAAAATACAAAATGTTAAAAGTATCGGCAGTTTTTTAGTTAAAAATAACTTTGAGGAGATCCATAAATGAATTAATTTACTCTGCAAGTATCTTGATTGGTTATGAGAAAGTTGCTATTTGCAACTCGAAAATTCTATTCTATTAATAGCTAAAAATGATATGTGAGATATCTTTCTAAATCTAAATAAAATAAAGCAGTAATAGTTAAGAAAATGAATGTTTAGCTGTTTTTTATTCTTTCATTTTTATGTCACTGTTCAAGAAACTATACGATTCTTATTAGATAGTTTGATGAAGAGCCAAAAGTGGGCATAAAAGTAGTATTATACTTTCCTGCAAAATATGTAAATTGAATTTCTTTGGAAAAATGTATGCATTTGAGGTCCATTTAGCAGTACGGAAACTTGACCTAATTGGCAAATTTCCAAGGTTTTTCAGAATCTCATTTAGAAAATTTGCTAATTCAAAAGTATCATTATTTTTTACTAACATATTAAATAAAAAAATTAAATAATTCATTTGGAATGACAATAGACAGTTTTAAACAACTAAATATTTGAGAATTAGATTGATAGCTTTAATTATTTTTCATATTTTAAGTTCTACTGGACATCAATGCATATTAAGAATTTAATGTATTTAATTGAAATACATAAAATGTTCAATAGCATTATAGTAATAAAACAAAAGAAATTGTATTGTAATTCCCAAATATTTTAAAATAAAGAAAGGTTATGGAAATAACGATGAAACTAATAAAACAAGAAAATGTCTTAATTCTTAATGTATTAATATTAACTTGATAAAGTATGAGTTTCGTGTATAGTATTTGCATTACAATAGGAGAGCTGAAAAATTATGATTTTAAAAAGACGAAGGGAAATTAAGTAAATAAACATTAAATTTCAATGCAAATTGATTAGGAAGGTGGGATTTGAATCTCGCACACATTTATTCTTTTTTAGAGGGCAATTTGATTATTTTCATCATTAAGAAGTAGCTTTTCATTTGTAACATTTAATAAATACAAACATTATGTTTAATTAAAAATCGATATTATAGTTACAAAATTTTAATATACACAGCTTATGTATAGAGATACTTATAATTCACAACATAAATTAAAATCATGAAATGTAAGCTTAGAGTAAAATTTTTTTTTCTCTTCATATGAAAGAAAAAAAAAATCCACATGAAATTTTTCCAGATTCTTTCTTACATTTTTGTAAGCAAGATAATTCTCTAACAGTGTTATTTTCACCAATCAGTCCTTAAACCTTAGTTGAAGTAGTTTGTAAGTTGGATTTAGATTTTAAATATAGCAGTTCGGAATAAATTTTAACAGTTTGTCCATGTGAAACTACTTTTTGTAGACAAGAAACAATCGTAATGCAGCAAATCGAACAAATCCTAAATTATGGCCTGAAATTATAATGTTTTACCAACGATAAATTGAATAAAGCAACTATGATTTTCACTTATAAATAAATATAGATTTAATTTCCCTGTCATTTTTAAATAAAACGTATTGTACTAAAATTTAATGTTTATTATGCGGCAAAATTGATTAAACTTTATAAACTGATGAGTCTTATATTACGCATGAAAGAAACGTAAAAATAATGTTTTTTTATATCAAAAGTAATATAAAAGTAGTATTTGTGAGTACAGGTAAAACCTCCTTCCTTTTATCAAATATCATTTAAAGGAAGTGAAAGAAAACAAAATTATTTGTCAATGGTAACATTTTATGAGTGCATAATATTAATTTCTCAGTTTTGTAGTTTAGAAATCATTATTAAGCTCACAAGTTATGTTTATTTCTGAATGATTTGTGACATTAATGATTAAGCTTAGAAATTTATTAAGCTTTAAACAACGCTGTAAAACTGAGTTTTACTTTAAAAAAAAATCGCCAGACAGTTAATTAATTAAAAGTTCAAGATGTAAGAAAATATTTGCCGTATAAATTTAAAGATAAAATTAAATTAACATTTAGGGATTAGAAAAATTACATAATTTTTTTTTAAAATGCATAAAATATTTCAATTTTTGCATGTTATCGATATTTGAATTCCATGTAGTTACAATGATTTTGAAGTATAAATGAAGATATGTTCACATTTGTGTGTGTGTAAATTTTAAATTATACAACTTTAGGCTTTTAGGAAATAAATATTTATGATAATATTAAATATATATACCAAAAATAGCTATATGTGATCATAAATCGTCAAGGTGAAAGTGTTGTTATATTTTTATTCATTTTAAAAAATAGTACAAGCTGCAAATTACTATTTACCTGCCAAATTAATACCTTTCCATTTTCAAATAAAAACTGGATATCAAACTCAGATACAGGAGATGAAGATTATAAAAATTTGTAAATTATTCATTAATAAAAGCAACAAAAATGAATGTAATTTTGTTTATTTGTTAGCGATGTATATAGTACATGTATCTATACAAGAATAATAGTTATTTTAGATTTTAAAGCCAGAGCTTACACAAATTTAACTTTATCATGCTCCATACATTTTATTCACACAAAAAATTTTGAGAAAATCAGATGAGTCAATCATATTTTCAAAATATTATTATGAAATTAATTAAAAGCAAATATAATTATGATATTAAACTGCTTTTACAATTTGATAATTTTTTGAGCGTCCCTCTAAGTGAATCATAACTATTTATTTTAAAAAGTATATATAAGCATATTTATTCAATTCTACTATGTATATTAACTATGGTAAATGATTATTATATCATTTTTTCATTTTATAGGACATGTTAAATGGTCTTACAGATGCAACTTCATGATATCAAAATTTATTGTGTTTAAATTATTAAAATTTACTGTGCATGAAAAAGATAATTAATATTTATACATTTCAGATAAGCATCAATCACATATATTTTATTAATATGTATGTATTTATAAAAAATATGAGTATATATAAAATTTATGTTATATTTGTTCGTCATAATATAATCTTTTCTAATATTTTAATAATGTATTACATAATCAACCATTTTCATATAACTTATATCTCAGCACATTATTTTTAAATTAATTTGAAAGGAAATTTCTTTTATAATCAATTGCAATCATCTGCCTAAATAATAATAGTCATTAACATAATAACAAAACTATTATAATAAGAATTTTAATTGTTTTAATTTTAATGACTATTTTGTTTTGTTGTAAAACACTTAAATAGTAAAAGTTTGGGTTAACTTTATTTGAACTATAATTATTTTTTCATTTATAGAGTGAAGCTTCTGTCGATGCTCCCATAACTGATATTGAGCAAGATGCTAACTATGGACAAGTGACATTCAGTGGCTGGTGCTGCATGCCGGATGGTGCTAACATGGGAAAACTAGTTGTGGTTCTAAAGGTATATCAAAGATAATTCTAACATTCAAAAGTGTATCTATTTAAAACAGTATTAAACTTTAAACTATTTTTATACTGAATAAAATGGGAGATTAAAAATCGAAATAGGGATACCTCAAATGAATGTAAATAATGTATTTGATTATGAAAGAGAATATTTTTTAACTATTATTCCTATGGTTGTTAAAAAATTAATTGAATATTTAAATTTTAAAAAACTGTTTCATGGAATGAAGAAAATAGTTTTCAAAGCTAGAATTTAACACACGCTGACATACAATATTGTTAAATAATATGATCAGAAAATGTGAAAAATTATTACAAAATAAAATAATGATAGAAAACATAGCAAAATATAAGCGAAACAAAGGACTTAAGCAATCCAAAAGATAATATAAAAACTAAAATTTTTTCTGCAACAAGATAAAACATCAGTTCAAAATCGAAATTTTCTTATTGAACAAAATCTTTGATCACTATTATTAAATTTCAAGTTAAATTTATTTCCCATTTAAGTTTTGCGTTATCTATGTGTGTGTTTCATGGCACATAAATATCATGATTTTTTTATCAATTTAAATAGTAATTTATATAGATTTAAATTCTCATATTTTAATATTTAATCATAGCTTTAAGAGATTGGCTCTGTTCCCCCATCAAAAAGAAAAAAAACTTACAAGTAACATGTAGAAGAAATATGCAAATTCTCAAATGCTTCAGAGTGACTATTCTCATTAAAATTTTTAGAAATGTGATCTCGCCAAGAGATGCAAATTTTAGAATAAGAAGAGTATTTTTCTACAAAGCATGAAAATAGTTTTAATTTCAAAAATATCCACGATGTCATACAGATATCGTTGACAATATAAAAAATATATAAATGATTTTAAATAGAAATTTTTGAAAAATATTTTCGGAAAGAATTCTTACAGCTTTCCAGCTATTTTAAATAAAAATATTTAATTTTTAGTTCACGAAAATTATTCATTGTAAGAGAGATTAAAGTAATTTATAAGAAAAATTTTAATTCTTCTTTCAGATATTAAAATTTATTTTATATTAAAAATGATATGTCTATTTTTACAATAAAAAAATAGCAGTTAAGTTCAAAGTATTCAGATATTTTTTTCGCTTTATTCTCGAAATTTTTTAATACAATTTAAAAAATAAAGAAATTATTCAAGACAATGTCTTATAGTCTCCCTACGAATATAATTTTTTTTAATATTTTATGTTTAATCAAAATAAGAGAATTTTTATTACAAATTTGAAGGTATATTGACATTATTTTTACACGTCGTAAAGTATTCTCAAAATCAGTACTGCAGTAAGCAATTAATAATCATTTATCAATAAAAAATGTTATTTTAATATAAATAACATTTTTAGTTGTTTTCAAAAAGATTAAACATAATTTATGATCTTTCTATTTAGATAAATTAGAAAGATTATAATTTTTCAAACTGTTTATGCAATGTTATCATAAAAAAGTAGAACATATTAATATTTTATACATAGATTCATAACTATTACGTAATGTTTTGCACAATTTTAAAAAGGAAAAAAATCTGCTTTTTCTTCATTTATTGATTTTAGTATACGTACAAAATTAATCAAAAACCACATTCAAAAAATTATTATGATAACCCTTTTAAATTTAATTATTTTATATCCTTTAGATATATATATATATATATAGACAAATAATCATGTAAGATAATAACTAAAAAAAAACTGGAATGTTCTGCTTTAATTACATAGGAAAGTAATATTGCAGTTCTTTATTCTCATGTTGAAATCAAATAAATTCTAAAAACAACTCTTATATTTGATTTGATTTTCAGAAACTTTGATTTCCTTCTATATTTATAGGCGATAAATAATTCTTTTCTGGTGGATATAAATACCTTTTTTCGAAGATTTTCGTTTATTCGCTTTAATATATTAATGAAAAATATTCAAACTCTAAGTTTAAGTATGATAATGTTTAATTTTCACGCTAGTGTACAACGAGATATTAATCCCTTAAAAGATTATTATGTTGTTTACAAATGAATTGTATGACGTTTTAACTAATATCTAAGAATATAAATTTATGATTTCATTTGTATAACGAATAAAAATTAAAAACACATTTTCAGTATGAATTTGTAATCTAATTTGCATAAAATTTTTAAAAATATACTTTAGCCAAAATGTAAGCTATTATTAATTTCCATTTAAATTATATTTAAAGGATATTATTCAATTTCCCTGATAATGAAAAATGTAATAAATAAATGTCAAACATAAAAATATGTGAATGATATATAGACTTTGAATTAATTTGTAATTAAGCAGAATATTTTATTTCAAATCTAAAAGATTTAAAAAATTCACATCTAAATTGAGGAAATTTTTATATTTATTTATGAATATCAATCTATGAAATTATACCTTAATAAATACTATGCAACGAAATAATTTCTTAGTACTTTTCATGAAATTTCATAGCATATGGATGTGGACATGAACTTTTTTTGTTGATAAGATTTAATAATGAAAAACGTAACATAAATATGTCTGTCCAAAAATATGATTTCAAGAAATATTTGATAAGAAATATTAATAGATTTTGGTATTTAAAGGATGTTTCACTAATTACATATATATTTCTAATTCAATAGGCATAAATGGAGATTAATTTTGAATTTATTTATGCTCTCTCATTATACGGTACATTGTGGTTTTTTCTACTCATAGAAAAAGTCAGGCTATGATGTCATTTTAAATCCTATCAAACTGAATTGCTATTAATTACTTAAAAAAGTTTGTGAAAAAAGAACTGTTGAATTTATCAATTCTGAAATAAATCTTTCAGAAATTTTACTTTAATCTTTTAGAAACTTTCTTTAAGAAAAATTACATACTGTAAAATCTTACAATTAATTTTAAGAAATGCATAAAAAATAAGTAGAATTATTGGCTTTTAACAAGTTTCAACATAAATTCCTGCTTCTCTGAATTTTAAACTAGTTAATTGCAAAAGTGATTTTGTATAAAATAACATAATATTTGAGATATACAGGTAAAAAATTCAAATCAAACACGTAAAAAATCATTACCAACTACTACGAGTGGTATATACTTTGTTGATATTTATCATTATTTTCATAGCAAGTAATATATACACTCATTTTATAATTTGTCTTCTTATAATTTTAAAAATATTTATATTATTACGTGACATTTAAAATGCACATTTTTTTGATAGAAATTGTACAATAACTCAAAAAAATTACTTTTAAAATCAATTTCCTACAATGAAGTTTAAAAGTATTGAACTGAAAATTAAGCATAAATAAAATAGTATGTGTGTGTTTGTTTAAGTTATAACTTAGGTTTTTTAAAACTTAATCTGATTTTTTTCTTATTCTATAATAGTTAATGAATTTATATTATAATTTTTTTACATACTTAAATTAATCTCGTTCATATACAGGAGGCCCAAGATTTGTTACCAAGACCTTATGGAGGAACGTGTGATCCATATTTGATTTTGCAACTAATTCGTGAAAAAGGCAGAAAGAGATGGTCAAAATCCAGAACTTCAATCATTTACGAATTTCGCACCAGCTCTAAGAAGAAAACACAACACCCGATTTTCAAGGAAAAATTTAGTATGGACATAAGTAAGGCTGATTTAAAAGAAGATTCTCTAAAGATATCAGCTTTTGATGACGAAAAGTATGCTAATGATTCAGAGCTGGGAGAAATAACCATCCCTCTTCGTGAATTAAATTTCGATGGAAACGGTGATGAAATCTGTAAGACTTTAGACTTCTTGGAACCACGAAAGGTTAATATTTAAATACAATTTACACATATAGTTCATTTTCTTTAAACTTTAATTGGGTAATAAAGAACATTAGACAATATATCCAGATAATTTCTTTAATTTTACGCAATTTAAAGCAAAATTAAATATTAGTTGGTAAAATAGAGTTTAATATTAACTTTAACCAGTTTTTATCAAATAATTAATTTAGCATATATTAAATATTTAAAGCATGTGAGAATATAAAACATAAAATTTAAGAAATTGAAAGAAAAATATCGAAAACATGCAACTGCTGAAATGAATAAAGCATCATACAAATTAAGTAGAGTATTCACTTGAGGTTAAAATGCATTTTACATTTGAGATTCATTTTCGCAGAAAAAGAATTTATTGTAATTTTCTCAAAAACAAATATTTAAAGAATTCTAAGTTTAACTTTAAAAATTCTTAAAAGTTAATATTTCCATGTATATTTTTTCAAAAATACTACGTTAGATTTATATCGAAAAAACCTATGAAAAATGAGCAAATATGGAACTGGACAAGACTAAATTTAATTTGTTCATTTTCTCGCTCAATTATATAATATAAAATATCAACTTTTATTTTGTGTTTTTTGTTTGTTTTTTTGCCCTTCACACTTACTCATAGACACGACAACAACAACAACAATATCAACTTTTATAACGTATATATATTATTTATAACTGCAATAAGACTAACTATTGAACTTCGTAAAAGTTAGTGTTATCAAATTTTGTAAATTTTGCTTGAAAATGGAAAAAACAGGTTTTGTGTTGTTACTAATTCTAGATTGTCTAGGAAAGTTAAACAATCTCCATAAATCGAAAAATATACAAAACGTCTAAAAACAATTGACGATTCTAAAGGACCTCATTTTTTTAAAATCCATGCAAATTAAAATATGGGCCGAGGTCACACTGTCAGCCCCATACTAATGGCACTCAGGGAAGATCTTCTTTCCCTGCTGCAAAGTGGGTGCTTTGATATGGTCACTCATGAAACATGAGAAAGCTGTTAGATATTTTTTAGGCGAAAGCCGAAAAGAACCGCCCGGGCTTCATCCAAATGAAAATGATAGTTAACATGTTAGTTAAACATAAGGCATTTTCATGCTGCATTAAACTATGAACGGTATATTCTTAACAATGCGATAAAAATTGAAATATGAATCTCTGTTGTTGCAATGTTTAAAAAAGATGTAACAAGTGAAAACACGTGTACTTCGCTATGCATCGTGAGAAATGTCAATATATATTTGCTACCACATATTTTTAAATATGGACAAATAAATATTGTGTAGATATTTACAGGCGGAATAACACAACTGATGACGATTCTGTATACTCTTTTAATTATATCTTGCTTCACCTGCATGTTTATTTAAAACATTTAAAATCATTTGCATAACTTAATGCATTTAGTTTACTCTACAAAGTAGATAGCTACGCAATATACGTTCATGGTATTGCATTTTCCATCACATACAGTATACTTTAACTTGTTAAAAGAGAAATCTAATCTATTGTGAAACGAAATATTTCAATACTCTCAAGCATGCAATAATTATAAATGGATATAATTCAATTAAGTACACAAAAGCTCAAACTAAAAAAATGAAGATTTCATAGACAAAAAATTAAACTTGTTTTATGCAGTTTTTCAGGGAATATTTTATTCAATTTTTTGCATAAAATACTAACTAACTTTAAAAATAAGAAATACATCCAAAGAACAAAATTTATTTAAATTAAGTAAAAAAGTTTAAAATTTTAAAATATTTAAAAATTCGAAATTCATGTTACACAAATGATTTTAGATTTATTAATTAAATCCAAGACTGCAATTACTAAGAATATATAATGAAATTGCAGTCAAAATACATGTTACAACTTGAATGAAAAATTAATCGAATCGAGAAATCATTTCGAAACAAAATATACGAACATATCGACATAACATTTAATTAAAAATGTACACAAAATATACAAATTATTTTCTTCTATTTATAGGAACATGGAGAAATACTTTTTGGACTAAGCTACTTACCGACGGCGGAAAGACTTACTTTCACTTTGACAAAAGCTCATAATTTACGAGTAACGTCTGATGAAATCGAATCATTTGGTGAGAACATCAATTTCTTTTTTCAAAACTAAGTCTATAAATTTTTAAAAAACACGTTTTTGAATTGACCGAAACCACTAAACAAGCCGAAAGAAATAGCCAACCATCTCATAATTTTATATCATCTTCAAATGATAAGGTCGGCAAGAGTAGACATCCTTTTCTTTCTACTGTATTAGTGGAGAAGCATAAAACTTATGTAATTTTTAATGTGTATCTCAGTATATCCATCTTCAAGCGAGCCAAGGATCGAATTGCTACTTTTTGCACGCTAGAGTGATATAATTCCTTAACAGATTACCATGCTATTAAATAATGAGTAATCTGAAATTTATAAAAACATTTAATTGTTATAATTATAGTTGCATATAAGGTTTTTTGAAATGGAACTAGGATTTTCGCCCATTCCAATTACAAATCCTGAATATAAGCTTTTGAAGAATGTTTTCATGTCTTTTCTTCCAAGGCGTTCAATTCCACTGATACTAGCTGACACAGCTTTGTACTCAGAACTCTTAATTTTCTTTACTGTAAGTCAACTTTTCATTATTTTAAAGATGGAATTGGGATCATTATCCTGCAGAAACACCCATTTACATGGCATTTTTTACGATCATATGGTATTTTTCTTCTCAAATACTTTCAAAAACATTTTGATCCATAATTTCCTCGACGTGTATGAGAATGATAATGTAATTATGATGGAAAGTTCCTATTACTGTTCATTTTTTGAGCTTCTATGTAGTACCTATTCTGGTGGCTTTCGGTGTATGAACATAACGTCAGCCATCCTTCCAAAAAAATTGAATTCAGATTTATCGCTCCAAATTACTTTTTCCCAATATCTGGTTATTCAAGTTGCGTACTTCTAAGCGATTTTCTATAGAATATTTGTATTCTTTAACCTAAAGAGGTTTTTTTTTTCTTCCGGGGAATATTACATACAAGACAGAAATATCCAGACGGTGACTCAATATGTCCCTGTTAACGTTGATTCTGTGTTCAGTAGTCATCTCTTTGCACGCATGTATGACGCGTTTATTAGAGACAATGACTGTCTTACTTTAACTTAGCGAGTCTTATTGTTGAATGAGGGTTCTTTTTTTGGGTGGTGAATATCTACGTAACATGTGTGACGTAGTTATTCACACGTTGTAAGTCAGACTATGTAAAGCTTATAAGCATATCATATCAAAATTATTGAAATTATGAAGACATTTGCTAAGAATGTATAGAAAAGATATGATAAAAAAAAGTTAGAAGCGATATTCGAACCTACTTTTTCTGTACTAGCCATCTGTGAGCATGACAATATTATATATTTAAATCAAACGCTTAAAGATTGAGTTTTAAAGATCTTCTCAAAACTTCTGCTTTAAACTTTCTAAATTCACACTTTGTATTTTTTAAATCAAAAATTTTCACATACGTTAGTTGCGCAAAATGTAGGGTAACAAACACTAAATGCTGCTCGTTCATATCAATAAAATTTGCTTACAGAAAAATTTAGAATAGAAAAACGTAAGTCTCAAACCTTTTGCCAGCTACTGTATGCAAGACCTTTTGTCAAACTTCAATGCAACATAATCATGATGAATGCTTGTGCTCGTATCATATCTCAGTTGCTATGCTGCCAAATATGGAACATAAAATCCATCATATACTTAGTTTGGCTTGTTTGCCGCTCAATAGTCATTTTTGCACAGGTGTGTTAATTAGACCAGGATCTATAGTTAAAAGTGGCTCCCAAACAACTACAAATATCTGAACCCGAGGTGGGATTTGAATTCATGAACTGATGAACCAAACGCCTGAGTGCTAACCGCTCAGCTGCCAGTTCGGCTCATTATATATTTCATAACACTGATAAACAGATTGGCTACCATCAGTAAATGACTTTTGTAGCAGCTGTTTCTTTTTCATCAACCTGTGTTTCCTGAAGAAACACAGGTTTAGGACAAACTAATGTAAAATCTTAAACCAAAGTTTTGTTCTCAAATTTTGTTTACAAGATCGTTTTGTAAGAAGTCAATGCAGTTTTATAAATCCTAACTTTTTATCTATAATTTTTGAATGCACGATTGTTAAATTTCACTCTTATCGTCTGTTAAATATGATTTACTTATCTACTTATGACTAGCGTTTAAGTGAATAAAAATTAGTTCGTTAAAAAATATTTTGCTTTTATTGATTCAACATATTTAGTTTTAATATTTAAACATTTTATTTTCCATAATATACAATAAATTAAACTATTCATTAGTTTAATTTATTGTATATTATGGAAAATAAAATTAAATTAACCAAAGCGATAAATTTTTTTTATGTTAATTTAATTTAAAAAATAATATGCAAATTAGTTTATTTTCATACAATCATTGCTGCATATGGCAATTATAATGTTATAAAGAACAAAATTACTGTTTTTTCATTTTTTCCCTTATATAGCACCATTTATTAGAGTATTGCTAATGCATAATGGAAAACTTCTAAAAAAGAAAAAGACAACTTCAAGACAAGCTACCACAAATCCTGTGTTTAATGAAACTCTGACCTTTGATGTACCTCCATCTCAACTTGATCATGTAGTCTTCCTGGTTGTAGCTAGTCATCGCGATCCACAAGATGAATCTCTTTCATCACCGGAGAGTCCTACATCACCTCCAAATAGCTCTGGAGCAAGAAAGAGTCGCCATATAGGAAAAGTTGTCATTGGTTCTTGTGTCAAAGGTTCAGCATTGAATCACTGGAAAGGTATGAAACAGTCTCCGAGGAAACAAGTTACTCAATGGCATACCCTCAGATAAAGAGTTCTACTCAAACTTCATGAAATCTTATTCCCTTTATTTAAATTGTGAAGTTTAAAAAAAATATATTTTAAATGAAATATGAAAATGTGTATATTTAGATTTAGTAAAAACAGTGTGATAAATACAATCTGAAATTTTAGTACCAAAACAAATTTGCATATGACAAGTAATATCTTTGATTATACTAATTGTAGGACTTTAAATAAAGTATTAATATTAGCAGAAGCATAACAAAAAAGGAACAGTTATTTATTATGCGGGGTAAATATTCTTTTCAGCAGAAATACATTTATATAAACATGAGGCTGATATTTTTTAAATAATTTAATTTTTTCATTATGAATGAAACAAATTGGAAATTGAAGAATTTAATGGACATAGTATAGAGAAACATCAAATAAATGTATTCTTTACATACTTTTAAATGATTTATTATTATAAATGTACAGTAGATGTTTATTATTTTTGTCTTATCATTTGTTTCAAGAGAAATATACAAGAGGAAAAAAATTTAATCTCTTTCTCTGTTTTTAAACTATAGATTTTATCAATAATATGTATTTATGAAAGTAAAGCAGCTATTCTTAAGAAATGATAGTTCCTTTTAAATATGTCAATACATTAGGAATGTACACAAATGATTATTTATGTAGCTAAGTTTGATCATTGAACACACTAATGTTACAAACAACAAAAAGGAATCCCCGAGTCAACAAAAAGTCGAAATAAAAAGTTCCGAATCACCTGTACCGAATCTTTATATCATTAGAGACAGATCATACTAATCAAACTGTAAGCAATGTTTAAAATAGGAGAAAATTTAACAGAGATGAATATCAAATCAAAAGAAACATTTGATTAAGAATGATTTTTAATAAAAATCTTTATCTTATGTTTGATATAATACCAAGTAATTTTTTCATGTATGATTAAACTTGCAATATTCACTATAATTCACATATTTTATAAAATTTTAGTGAATGTTAAAATAAAACCTTAAATAAAGATAGAAAGTTATTTATCACTGAACATTGATAAAATATCTGCTTGAATAATTATGTAAATAAATATGCAAAAGGAATGATTTAGAAAATATTCTTGATGCAAAGTTTGTATGAATAAAATAATATTTAAAAAAATTTTGATATTTTAACATGAAAACATTTATGTGTAAGTATAATTACTTAAAAATTATATTAATGTGCATGGAAGTTTGATTTACACATAAGCATAATTATTAAAAGTTACATAAGTTGTGACATTTTTAGAGAAAATTCGCGTTTATATAAATGTTTGAACAAGTATTTGAAAATAAGTTTACAGCTACATTTGAATATTATAAAACTTATTTAAGTTAATTAGAATATCACTCAGACTGGTTATAATTTTATTGATTTAAAAATAACATTAAATTAATTTCCAGTTTGAGTATCAGTGGACAGAAAATTCAGTCTAAAAATCATTAGATATATCACTGTGATATTTTACTTATAGCTATATAAACTAGTTTGATAATTATTGAAACAATCATAGTTGTGAATAATCAAATTAAATCCGAATGAACCACAATTGAGTAATAGAAATCAAGAAATGTCTCACTTATTTTAAAACTATATATTATATATGATCTTTTAATGACAGAAAATATAGGTGAATTGTCAGTTTTTTTCAACATTGTATAACAGTATATAGAAGAAAAAGTTATATGTATAGTTAACTGGGTGGTAAAAAATAATTTTAAAAATAAATAGAATAAGTCTTAATATATTATTATAATTAAATTTTGTCAATTTTATTATTAATATTTTTTGCATTATAGTAATGCTTATTTATTTCAATAATCGGTAAAATCATAAAAGTTAATGAAATTTAATTCTGGCTTTTTGTATATGAGTAGCTTACTTAAATTTTTAGTGAGAGAAAGAGATTAATTTTTATCATATATAGTAGAATTGTGTGCACATTTAAAAATAGATAATTGTCTTTCAATGTATTAATGTGTTGTTATATATATATATGTACTAGTCAAGTTAAGCCTACATTCACTGATGTTGAATGCATCCATGTATTGTACTACAGAGAAAATTATTTCTTTTCACAAAGGAAATGTTTCTTATCGTAGAATCATTTCAAACAAATAACTTAAAATTTTTTTCAAAATATAAACTTTAATTGTTGGTGTTTTCAGTCTCTAAATTCTGAGTAAAAAATCTTATTTTGATAACTGTAAATATAAAGCAACACCAATTAAAAGTTAAAATCTATTTATTTATTAATTTATAAACAAGTATAAAACTTTGTACCTTTTTTTCACTTGAAGTTGAGTATTTTCAGAAACAATGTTCTGTACTATTTTATGAATAATGTATGTAGAACGTAGATTTTGTTAAACGTTGTGAAATATAAAATTTATCTTATGCATGGCAGCCAAAGTTGTACTGTGATTTTGTATATACATATGAATCTTGCATTTTGTTTCTGTGTTTATGATATATTAATATATAATGCATGTATAATGTTTGAAGGCTATAATGCAACAAACATAAATTCAATGTGCAAAATAAGATAAGTATTAAATAAAATTTTGTGAGTCAAAACCTGTTTCCTTTATCACAAAAAATACAAAATACATACATTTCACTTCCCTTGAAAATATTAGAATAAATTATTATATTCTAGGCTGTTTTTCTTATTAACACAAAAAAATGAGAAATAATTATCTATATAACACTGGCATCTCACCAGTTTAAAGTTTAGTGACAACAATGAGGAAAATAAACACTGGATTCAGAAAACATAAAAGTAAATGCAGAATTCAAATTGCTTTAAGTTTTTAAAAAGCTGATTAAAAGATTAAGTTAAAGAAAACATAGTGTTAAATATTATCAACAACAATCTATAGATCTTAATTAATAAATAAATTTAATCAAACATTTCTAAAGTAATAAATTTGTTGATTAAACACACCAATTATATTATTTACACTATAAAAGTTCAAGTTTTT
>JAPDSC010012745.1:822150-847658 GCA_026290005.1 Latrodectus geometricus | reverse complement strand
ACTACCTTTTATGCCTGCTAAGAAGGCAAAAAAGGTTTCTCTGAAGTTCTCTGTGTTTCAGTAATTTCTCTGTGTTCGATAGTTATCAGGAAAGAACATAAGCAGTGTTCACTTTGTTTACCTTACTAGGGTTGAGTTGGATTGGTTTCTTTTGTTCAGATTATTTAAGTTGTTATGTATTTATGCTAAGCTAGTTTAACCAGCATTCTTAGTTAGTTTCAAGTAAATACTGCAGCTTTTGAGCATATTGGGGACACACAATGAGTCTTCTGAGGCAGAAATTTACTAAGCACAATATATGCTAATATACTACAATTTTTAATGTATTTTAAAAAAGATTTAATATTTAATTATATTAAAATATTTTAACTATTTAGTCATAGTTATAATATATTTTGAAAACGAATTAATAAATATACAGAAAATTCAAAAATGAAAAAGTAAATTTATTTGTTTTTGTAGTTCTTTTTAATATTCATTAAAATAATTTTTGAATACTTTGATTATTTGTAAAATTTAAACCTTAGTTAATCAAAATTTAGCGAAACTAAAATGAAAACAGTTTCATAGATACAATAGAATAAATTTATAAGACTAATAAATCTATCTTAATTATTACCTTAAGCATTTTTACATTAATATGCTATCAAATTTTTTTAAAAGAACTGGAATGTAAAATTTTTAAACATTTGGAAGTAAAGTCATTTTTCAACATTATGATGCAACTTTAACAAAGCGCCTCATTAGTTGTAGAAAACAAAAAAAAAATTATGTGGATAGAATCTCTCTTAATTATTAACACCATTTTACAAAAGTATGTGAGAGAAAAATATTATAACCATCAGTAAAAGCATAAGTAGGATTTTATAATTGAAGAACATCTGACTTTGTTTCAAGACAACATTCCTTTTTCACACACATTTAATCATAGTCAGAAAAGAATTGCATTCAAACATTTTAGTAAGTGCCTGACTTTGCTTAGAATCTGACATTTTAAATGTTGTTGGAAATATAAAATTTTAACATTGTTATCCAACTCCACTTTCAAACACTTTCTTATAACTTCACTTCTAAGCAGAGAAAAATTCCAAATTCTAAATATTCAGCATGTTTTGATCAATTTATTGCATAATGTGTAAAATGTCTAGGTCAAAAAATGTTTAAATACTTCTATATTTTACAGGTTTATTAATTAAACTAAAATAGTTGCAATACCAACAGATAAAGTCAACTGAGATTTAATTCTGAAAAACTTATGATTATTTAATAACAATGTTTTTACAGTTAAAGAGGCAACTGAGTAATGTATCTCAGGTCTGAAATAAATTTAATCATAAATTTTATAACTAAACAGGAATCATTTTATAAAGGTTAAGAACAGAGTCATGTTTAAGAACACTTTTAACAAAAATGAAACAATATCACAAAGAAAAAAAAATTAAGATGCAAGTTATGGAAAATTAATGATCTTTTACAATTATCATTTTAATAAATTTTATTACAATGCTCTTTTTTCATTACCTGTTTTCTGAAGATGGAGTGGAACCAATATTAACTTTTTAGACTCAACACTATAGATAATCCTGTTCATTTTAATAAAGTGAACAAATGCTTAATTAACAAGATTTTTAGACTAAAAAATACTTAAAATCTTGATTTTTGAGCAAATTTGTAATTCTTTTGGTAAGCTATTTTCTTTCCAAAATAGAAAAATGTATAAAATATTATTTATTTTGGATAGAGAAAATTTATATTCTCAGTATTAACAGGAAAAGAACTAAAAAAGAAACACTGAAAAAAACTGAGATGAACAAAATAGTTTTTCATAAGTTTTATGATGCAAAAATTAACTTTTGAATCATCTTTATTTTAGCTACGAGCAAAAAAAATTTTTACAACGTCAGTTTAAAGGACAACTTCAAACACAATTTGTTTCAAATTTATTATAATGAATTAAGTAAAAATAATGAATTAGAATTGTTTTTATAAATACATGTCACAAATTTAACAGTTTTCTGAAATTTATTTTTAATGACTTCTAAATTTTACTTTTTAAGTTTTAATAAAATTTAATAAAAAGTAGAGATTTTTATTTTCATAAGTGATAAAATATCAAATGTTGGAGCAAGAAAATAAATGTTATTTATAAAAATGCAAGAAATAAATAATTTTTTGAATCAAAAACTGAAATAAATCCTATATGAACTACATCAGAAAACTTTTTGAAATTCCTCAAAATCAAATGAATTTTTAAGAATTATGCACTTAGAATATGCCCTTTTCATAAACATAAAATTTCTTATGTACATAAGTTAGAATGAAAGATAAAAAATAAATTACATCATATAACATTCTTTGAAAATATTTTTACCTCAATGATTTATTTTGAGTTATTCATTTTTAATTGACATAGAAGATTTTTAAATTTATAAAATGATATATAATAACAGTTCAATAATACTGATTCTTATGACAACATAAGAAAAAAAATCTCAAGATTTTTTAGCAGTTAAATTTCTACCAGCTAACTATTAAATAAGAAAATATATCTTAGTTAAAAATTATTGAAAAGTAAAAGAGAAGAAATTATGTTTAAGACAGTGTTATTTTGATTATTACAAAATACATTAAAATTCCTTATGTACATTTATTTCATTAGTGAAAAAAAACATATTACTCACTTTCAGTATTACTGACATTGGTATGGACAACAAACCAAATATTGATCTAAAAAATATATATATATATATATAAATCATCAAAAAAGCAGAAATATTAATACCAAAATTTAATTATTCATTGACAGAAGGCACTGAAATAGAAAAGAAAAATTTTCATGGTAAAGACATAGTTTTTATTTTCCAATGAAGACATATTTTTTTTTTATCTAACACTTTAGTTTTATAATTCTTATCGTATTAGTTGCAATATTTTTAATTCGATTTATATTTTATAAAAATAAATAAACATTCCTTGCATCCCAAATTTTGTTAAAAAATATACTAACATCACACCATAGACAAGAAATTATTCAAAGTAGGTATTCATTATTTATTCCATTTCATAAATTCTGAAACAAAAAAAAAAACAAAAAAAAAAATTCCTCATTTCACTGTTGCCGTTTTGAAAATCTATCAGAAAAATTCTTGGCAGTTAATATTTTTTAAAACATAAATTAAAAAATATGTATTTCTGCTACAAAGAAGCTAGGGAAAAGTTTCAAATACAAATGAAAAATTTTAATAAAAGGAATGGTTCAAAGTTGACAAAATTATTAAAAATTTGAGCCATAGAATAATGGAAATAAAATTTGTTGAAGACGATTATTTTAACTTTAACTAGTAATTTTATAATTTAATCTTTGTGTTTCATATTTCAGCTAAAACGTTATTGCTTATAACATATTTAAACAAAATTTTAATATGTGTATTCAAATAATTGATTTACAGAGAACTTTGCCAATTTCACCGTACTGTGTTACTTTATGAAAAAAGTTCTTAAACAAATCATATTTAATAATTATATAAAAAACATTCAAAATTAAACTTAGTTAATAACTATGATAACATTATTCAAGACACTATTACACATCTCAGAAATTCTGAATAATTAACCAAAAAATACAATTCCTCTTGCAAGCATTTGTTTTTATTTATTTCGTCAAGCATGTATAAAAAAATACTAGTTCCTTTTTACCAAACTTTTAGGTTTCATGGATTGAATAATATAACTTACAGCAGTTAAAGAAAGAAGTGCATTGAAAGGTACATTTACTTTTTGAAAGTCTTTGTATTTTTTATTTGCCTTTGTATTGAAAGTCTTTGTAAACTTGACATTAACAATCACTTATTTTAAATCCTACCCAGTTAATCTACAAAATCATAAAGATTATAGATACAATGTACAGGATTTGAAGATATTTTCAAGAAACAATGTCTAGGAGTCTTTAAAATTTACCATTTGAATATTAAATAAATAATATTCTAGTATTTGTAGCTAAATATAACTGAAATTATGTACACATTATATTTTTAAATTATAGACATATGGATTAATGAAAATATAAATGTTTATACAAATTAGATTGAAAATTAATGATTCTTTAAAAAAAACATTAAATAAGTTGACAGCTAGAATTGGAAAATTTCATTTAAATATTCACAATTCTTTGTATTAATTACTTAAATATTAGGCATAATAATGAATATTTGCAGATATTTTAAATTTTTTTGTATTATTTCTTTCAACTACTTTCATGTACATTGAAAACATATATAAAAAGAATATTTTAAAATAAGAATACTCAAAACTATGTGTGTGGGTGTGTGTGATGACATGACGAAAACTAAATAAATTATTATTGAAGTTTCCCTCCTTATTCTAGACTTACTTTATGTGACCATTTAATGCTTGTAATTCTAGTTATTCATATTACATATGAATATAAATCAATATCAAAATTACAGCTTTCAAACTTTTAAGATTTCTTTTTAAAATTATTATTAATACAGAAAAAATAATTTTGCTTTGCTGATGTTCCATGATGACACATGTCTAACTTTGCAATTAATATTCAATTTAATTTAATTTGTCACCTAGTGCCATTTTTGATCACAACAGCTAATTAGAATGGGATTTGCAGTCTGAAGTGATTTCCAAGGTACTACAAATATCCATATCTGAGGTGGAAAAGGAATCCACAAACTGCTGAAAAAGAAAGAAAAGAACTCTTTCACTTGCTTCCTTTGTTAATTTGCATATTTTCTTCAGCATACCCCATTATATAGATTCAACAAGCTCATTTACATAAGCTTTCAAACATCTCTATTTGATTTTAAGTTTAAAAATTTCTAAATTTCATACAGCAGTTTGTATTTTTCCATTATTATATATTTTATTTTAGTTTTGTTTATATACATTAACTGAAATTTGTTTCTGATGTCATCAGAAGAACTAAAAGATAATTATTAATTATTAAACTGTGAATACCTATATTTATAAAAGGACGTCAATGATGTGCCTAGCTTTAATATACTGATTTTTCTGAGCTTTCTATGATGAAATTCACAAAAAGTAGCATTTTTTTTTTAGTTTTGTTTGCTTATTCAAACTGGTATGTTTATTTTAAAATTATTAGTTTTAATACAAAAATAAATAAAGTATTACCAAGAAAAGTCTTCTGAAAAAGTTTGAAGTCTGAATACTCTGAATAAATTAAATTTACAATTAAATTATAATAGAGTTTCTTGAAGTTTTCTTTATACATAATTTTATTCTCTTTTAGATTTTATCTAGACAAAATGTACAAACAATGAGTCTTCGTAATATTATTGAAAGTTGTTACTGTAAAGGATATTAGCCTTAAACGTACAGAGCTTTGTAGAGATTACAAAATCTTCTTAATATCCAGGAATGAATGAAGATTAAAAGAAATAAGAAGGAAATCAAACACACTGAATGTAAAACTCCCAAGGAATCATAAGTTATAACTAAAAGAAAAAGATTATATAAGTTAAATATTCATAAAATAATTGAAAATAGTAAAATATTTACAGCTACTATGTATCAATTTAAGAGGTTTAAGTCACCTGCAATAAAACAAGAATTCAAATTAACTTTCTTAAATTCTTTTTTATAAACATCCTAATTTTCAGCAGAAAGATTTTATTTATCTAATGTGTATGAGAGAGAGAGAGAGAGAGAACAAGATAAATATTTATAAAGAATAAAACAAAAATTCTCAGAAGTAATATATACAAATATTATTTTGTAACATTCACATCAAAATAAGATATAAATAATTTTAGCTTAAAATTGCTTAACATATATTGTGTGTATGGCCCAGTATACTTCCTAGTATTTAACCCAGAGTCAGGCTCAACTAGTTAAGTGAAAGTAGATGGAGTGGAATCTTCATAGCTTAGAAGTAAGAATCATCCTTATCTAGAGCAAACAACACCCTAATACTTGATTTGCTAACCTATAATGTATCATTTCATTTAAAAAATTACGATCAAGGCTTATTTAACATACCTCAGCCACCTTAATGACCACCACCGATTTTTGGTTATAAGTCAGATTTGAACTCCTTACCTTCTAATAACGAGAACCGACAACCTAACCAACCAGGACACCGTAGCCTCAAGGTATATTAAAGTTAAGAATACTTTAAATAATTTTCCCTTTAAAGTCATTTTAAAAGCCACCAAAAATTAGAAAAAATTAATTAAAACATGATTCTTCTTCATTTAGAATGAACCGTTATGAAAAAGACAGAACTGTGCATATAAACAAAAATAAAATACTTAAAAGAATAAATGTTATACATTAAATTTTCATAAATTATTCATGGTCATTTTAAAACCAAAGTTATTAAATTTAATCCTTTTTTTAAAGGAGGAAAGAAATATAATTAGATATATTTTAAGAGTGCTAATTATTTGTAAACAAGGTCATACTAATTTTTATGTAATCAAAATAACATTTAAAGTAATTGCTAGATAACAATTGTGCTATAAGAATTGAAATACATTTGTATAAAATTTAGTTTGTATATTTGCTCTACAATCATTTTTTGAACAATAATCGAGTAATAACTTAAAAAATTATAGTTTTTTTGCGTGGTTTACTGGTGCAAAGTCCAATACTGTACATTTCTGCACCGAACAATGTTTAAAACAAGAGACTCAGTAATAAAAGGCTAGTCAAATATATAAGATTGAGGATATTAAGAATTTAATAAAAGTTTATGTAAAAGATTAGGATGAATAAAAATTTAAATAAGAATTTAAAACACCTATTGCACATAAAAATGCAAACAAAATTCTATGTGGTTTAGGCCTACTTAAATCTGATAAAATTAAATTTGTTCTGTTAAAAGATACTAAATATAAATCACTGAAGTTAGGACAAACAATTAAAATGTGATGTACTGTATATGATACATTACGCATGTCACAAATTGAAGCACCCTGAGACAAGAATAAATGCCGTCATGTCCAACAGAAGCACATCTAGCACAAGTTAAGGGTTCCCGACTAGTAGTTTTCCCATGCATCAGTTTCAAAGTGCAGACATTTAAAGCAATGCAAAGGATTTGAGATATATGGCCAAACACTACAATTTAGGTAATTAGCTTTAATAGATTGAGGTAGTGTAGGATTTGCAAATGTGAGTATGAGGTGTTTTGTTTTCATAATTGTGCACTTTCTCCTAATTGTAATGCATTGTACATGACAAACTTTTTGGTCAACAAGATTATTTAGAATTTCCTCCTCTGAAACATTAAACAAACCTTCAGCAGAAATCACTCCCCATGTAGAATTTAACCTAGTATGGGCAGATACTATAACATAAATTTTACCAAGACATTTCAGTTTTAGGATGGTTTAGGCCTGTTTAACTGATGAAACTTCTATCAAGAAATCACCAGATTTAATCTTGAAACATTTTTGATATTTCTAACAGTAGCAATAAAACTTTTATTAATTAAGAAAGGAGAAACGTTATCAAAACTGTCTTCCGTTCTTTTAATTACAAAATATTTCTGTTCACATATCATTTGTTGCTCCATAGGGAATAAAGAATTAGAAGAACATTCCATAAATAAGTTGAATTAATTCAGGGCCCGACTGCACCACACATCACAGAGCCCAACAAGGGGATGCAGGATAACTGCAACAGTGTTACCCAGGCCCTATACGCTTTCAATACACTTTTGAAGTGGCCTTTACCCTTATCGAGTCACTCAATTGATATATGATCACTTGGTCCATTTAATCAGATTGATGAATTGAGGACCACAACACACCTCCCATTTACCTGAAGCAGAGGCCAAAGTAACGTGTTGGTCTCTGGGAGCTTCAATTACCAGGACCCTCCTTTCCAAGGACACGGGTCTCCATGCAAGGCAAACGTGAATGATTTAATCTTCAGGAGAAGCAAATAGCAATAGGGCGCCGATAGATGCTCAAGGGGAGCCCTCAACCTTTTACAAGGCAACCACAATGAAGGAGAAAAGAGAGAAAAAGCATAGAAGAATCGGAGAAAAAAAGAAAGTAGAGGACAGATCACTGGGGTACATCAGGATTGTGACACCAGTGTTCACTTAAAGAAAGTAAACCCCCTTAGGGGTTAAAAAATTATGTTGTTGTTGTTTTTGTGTGCCAGCCAGGCTGGCAATATGGGATGCGCTGCTGCACTTTTCCAACTGAACCATATTTGGTGTGCAGTCCGACTTCCTCAGTACACACATGCCACAGGTACCCGTTTATAGGGTAGGCAACCATTCACACACACACACAAAGAAAGGACAAAGACAAGAAAGAGAGAGAGAGAGAGAGAGAGAGAGAAAGTACATCCATGCCCTAGCCAGGATTCGAACCCAGGTCCCACCCATCTGTAGTCAGGTACGCTAACCACAAGACAGGTTGGGCGGCAAAAAAATTATGTAACATCACTAATACATATTTAATTTCTGTTTGTAGAATCATGCACCTTTTTTATTTGTATTCAAAGTTATTATTGAATAAAAAAATTTAATGTAACACTTTATCACTTGGTTTCATGATTGCAGCCTTGTGTGTTCTCAACAATTTTATTTATAGAAGCTTCAAAAATAATTTTTATGCAAAGAAATTTATCACCTAATTTACAAAAGTAATTACATTTTTTGTAAATTATCATATATTCAAATAAAAATATGAAGCTTAAAACTGAAAAATAGTTGTTTATAACATGGATAGGTTCAGTTTACTAAAAAATAGATTCATTGTAAGCACTGTGTTTCCTTTCATATACATTCCATTTTCAATGATGATTATTTATGTTTAAGTAATAATTTTATTAAAAATTAATAAAAAGTGATAGAATGTAATTATTAATTCGCATGGTACAAAATGCAACAATGCAGAGGTGCCACATATCTGACAAGCTCAAAAAGAAGAATTATTAATTCATGACTTAGGTATATATCTTAATATGTCTGCATAAGAATTTCTTTCCAATAATGTCAACCTAAAATTCAAGATCTTATACAGAAAGAGCAAATTTACGGTAAAAAAATCTAATCAGACAATAACAGTGCAAAATTCTTGTTATTCATATTTTTCCAGAACAATATTTTTGGCAATGTTACATTATTTATGATATTGAGAATAATTTTTAAATGACGAACTAACTACACAATAGATGTGAGAAGCACATGTTACTCAATTAAAACAGATATTTTGCTATCCATAAAAATTATTGTTGTTATTTTTTGATAACCATATTTATAATAAAATCATTCAAATTACAATTACTTCATTATTTTAAAAAGAAATGTTAAACATTTTTCTATAGTAACTTTGTACACTAAAAGGAAACTAATTTTTAATATTTTGCTGTAACAATGAAATTAATTTTATATCAACCCCATTATTTAACTATTTTTTAAAAAGCAATAATTTAAGTTTTAATTTGCAATTTCACATGACAGAAGATATTAACTTTTGTAAATTAAAGAAATCCCATTCCAAGCACAAAATGTTTTACAAATTTTTTCCCATGATAACAAAATTCACAAATGTGCTATTATAAAAATTCCTATCATAAATTTACCAACTGGATGTAAGACCAGATGATAAACAGAAGGCATAGAGATACATTTATGTGGTCAAAAAAGCATTATAGGAAATGAAGAATATATATAGTAGTCAGAAGTGTCCATGGAGAAAAAAAAATGGACACCACATTTCTAAATCTGTGAGAAAATCAAGGTGCAAAATTCAGTTTTTAAATTAAAATCAAAGATTAATTTTATCAATCCATAACTATACAATTTACAGCCAGGAAATAACTTACTGATACAGATAACAAAGAAATTTTGGATACAGTATGAATATGCTTGAGTTTAAAACAGCATATGGTAGTATTAATAGGGCCGAGCTGTTAAAGACCTTATCTGATTTTAATGTTGAATCAAAATTAATAAAACTTGTAATGTTCATTCATTGAAACCAGGTCAAAAATGCAAATTCAAAGGGAATTTTCTCTCTTTTGAAATTTATAATCGAGTTAGACAGGGAAATGCCTTGGTTTGTCTTTTGTTAGCTTTAGAGAAAGTGATCAGAGATGGTGGTACAGATATTGCAGGAACTACTTTTAGTAAATCAATGGATATTTTGGCATACGTTGATGATGTGAACATTATTGCAAGATCTAAGGCTGCACTGGGAGAAAGCTTTTTAGCACTTAGAGAAATCAGCTAGAAAATTGAACTTAAGAGTGAATGTAGAGAAAACAGAATTCATGTAGGTCATAGTTAGAAATCATCCCTAAATTATTTGAAATAAATTATTTCAAATTTGAATCTGCAAAAAGTTTCACTTATCTAGGATCAAAAATAAACTACCAAAATGACATATATACTAAAATAGAAAAGAACTATTGCAGCCATATACTGCCTCTTCTCACAATGGATTTCAACAGAAAATATTAAATATTACAACTAAATTTTCAATTATTAAAAAAGGCAGATATTGCTGTATAAGGTATTGATTAAGACAGTTTTGACTTATGCATCAGAGATATGGATCTTAACAAAAAAAGAAGAAGAGATCTTAGGAACCTTTGAAAGGAAGGTCTTGCAAACTATCTTTGGTGCTGTCCTTAATAATGACTGGAGAAAAAGATAGAAATTCGAAGCACATCAGATTTTTTAATATGTTATTATTAAATACACAAAATTACGGAGAATGAGATGGGTAGGGAATGTAGTAAGAATGAGCCTAGAATGAACAGCATTAAGAATTTTTAATGAAATCTCCTTCAATAAAAGAACAAGAGGAAGACCCAAAAAAGAGATGGAAAAACTAGGGATGAGGATTTTGTCGTTCTAAAGGTAAAGAACTGGAAACAATTGTTGGGAAAAGGCCAGAATAGGAAAATCTTCTCAGGAAGGCCCCCAAAGAGCTGTCGTGCCAATCATCACAATGATTAACGTGCTTAGCATTAGAACAATTACATGTAATTTTATTTGTAGCTGCACAAATATTTGTAATAAGAGAAAACACTGAATTACAATATGAAATATTAGGTATACATTGAACTTATAATATTTCTAAGAGAAACTTAGAAAATTTACTGAAGAAATATACTTATATTAAAAGCAATAATTTAATCCCAAAAATTAAAAATTAACTGATATTACTTACTAAAAGCACTAGTCATAACCACCTGCAATAACATCTGTAAAAATCAAAATAGAACGAATTAGTATCATTCTATATCAAGTAATTGAAATAGAGAATTGTTAAACATGCTTAATATAGAAAATATCAATGATAAATATCAATATCATATTGCCAATTAAATTATTCCGTTTGTAAGGCAATCAGAGAAATAGTGTGTAAAATTATGAAATGCAGAATATGAGATGGAAACATTAAAATCAAAAGCACATTAAAATAAAAACAACATAACATGGAAGAAACACAAGTAGACAACTACATTACATACTGAATTTGGTACAAAGGATCCGGAAAAATATAAGGTAACATAAATATAATTCATTGAACAGATATAGACACCAGAGGCTTATTGCCATACATAGCGAAATTGATCAACAGATCACAAATGGAAGAAACACTTTTATAGTCACTCAGCTTTCATAAATGTCTCATTAGCAAGCTGTCATCAAAATGAAGTCATACAGTGGTGTTGCAGCAGAATTGTGAGAGTATAATGGAATCTCCTAATTACAGGACCAAGTGTTGGATCTTGTTTGTTTCACAAAAATAGTATCTAATATGCAAGTGTGTCAGTTTCTTTTTAACATTTTCTGTTTTGGTCTTTATTTTCTTTGTTTGATTTTAGATTTTTTTCTCAGCAAAAAAGTGAATTTTTCACTAACATAAATTAAATATACTATCCCTTTCTAAGCAATCAATCTTTAAAGTATGTTTAAAAAAAATGGATTGTAGTTCAAAGCAATTAATTTAATCAAATAACAACCCACTGTATGAACCATACTCTATGGCAGTATTTTTGTTTTCCTCTTTTGGAATGGGTGATTGTGGATGGACATTTTAAATCTCTTCTTTGGACAGTGTGCAATCATTCATGCCCATTAAATATGGGTTTAGCATATAGCAGCTAATTATTCAATCAAAACATAATAATACCTAGATGTAGATTTCATAAATGAAATATCTATTTTAACAGTTTATGCATAACCCAGATCAAGGATTTTATGCAAATATTTTACTAATTCATTTTTAACATCAACAAAAGGAAATCGGAAATAAATTAAATATGTAACCCTTTTTTAAGTAAAATAATTATGATGTAATTAAAAGAGTAATTTTTACATTGTTTCCATAAATTATTATAAATTAGTTATTATTATAAATAATACTCAAAAGTTTTATTTTTATCTCATGCATTAAAATAAAATTCAATTGTGAGTAAAACTATAGAAGATAATAGTTATTTTATTTCTAAGTCTCTAAGAAAAGAAAGGTGAAAAGGTATCCACTGCTAGTTCTTCATTCCCATATAAAAAGTTACTTATTAGGAAGAATGGGCACTCAAAAGGCATGAAAAAAAATCAAAAGAACAAAGTAAAAAATACATCAATGAACAAAAGAACAAGCATTTTACAAAAAACATAAAAAAAATAATCCTGGAGATAAGGATGCAACAATTCGTACAGAACTTAATGTAATATGCCCATATGTTAATTAAAAAATATTAAGAATATCTAAACAATAACAATTCCCAAAATGTATCATAAACTGGGAAACATTTCAAGAAGTTCAGAATAAAAATTAGAAAATATTAAGAAGTGCAAAATGATAAACTTAGCATTATAGAAATTAAACACGTATTGTTAGGGGTATTTTAAATCAAAAAATATTTAGAACTTTTAGAAAATATATTGAAAACATAATTATTCTCACATGGGATTCAAAAAATTTATTAAGGAAATTCAGCAAACCAAATAAAATGAAACAGTCATAAATTTTGTAAACAACTTTTTAAATTTAGTTTTCTGATGCAAACTATACATTTCCATGTCTAACTTTTTCAAATCAGAATGATTAAAATTATGATTAATCAAGAACACAAATAATTATTTTGCATAAAATTTGTCTTACATCAATTTAACTTCAAAAAATGGAACTTATTTGTAGCTTAATTTTTTTCCACAAATTAAACACTTATTTCAGAATTATTTTAATAAAGTAATATTTTTTTTACATAAACCACTTTCTGCATTTTAATATTTCATTAAAGTTGAATTACAAAAATTATTTAAATAATATTAGAATAAAAATTTTTGAAAAAGATTAAATTTTAGAAAAAATCTAAACTATATATACTAAGGTATTTACATAAATTCAACAACTTAAAGTAACTGTAAATTATTTTGTTTTAATTTCATGTCAGATTAAAATCATGTTATGATATCAGCAAATTATGTCAAAGTTTTGAAAAACCCCAAAAAACTTCTTTATTTAAAGAAAATATTAATATCATTTGAACAAAATAAAACTCGTAAAATATGAAGTACAGTTGGTCCTTGATCAAGAAGCATAATTTGTTCTGAATTCTATTTGTAATGTGAAACAATTTTTATGTTATTGCAATCATAGCATAAAATGTTTTTGAATACTTTTATTCCAAAAAAGCCTACATATATTAAATGATTAATTTACTTTTTATAACATTTTTTTTTACAAAAAAATTGCTTAAAGTCAAAGATTTCAAAATTTTATAATAATTTGTTAAACTCTACGTCAACATCAAATTAATTTGTGACAGACACAGCTGCAGCTTTATTAAGTTGACAATTCTTATAACACAAGTTTCACATGTTTTAAAAATGTTCCCTTTTAGTGGAATTTGTTGTTTGTTGAAGCATTTTCTCTTGATTCATATGAAACCTCCTATATTGCTTATAAATCAAATTTCATAATTTTCCTTGAAATTCAAAAATATAATATGTTTCATGAATTTCAGCAAAGAAATAACGTAGAAAGAAAAGAACTGGACTTTGAGAAATTAAAACTCTTTTAAAAAATCACATTCTTTGTTTGAAAGAAGGGTTGTCCATAAAAAGGGAAACACTAAAAAAGTAATTTCATATTAGGCAAATATATTTTTAACATCCTTGATTCAATCTGTAAAGTTACCAAGGTACTCAAGTCTTTTTGATGGAATTCCACATTATATTTGAACAATTTTTTTGGAAATTATATTCGGTGAAAACTTGATTATTTAAATGAAAAATAACATTGCTTTATTTTTCCCATCGCTACCCCAAAACTTTTCCACTGTTGTAATATAAGTTTTTTCTTAATATCTTTTCCCAAATGAGACTAGCTTATTCAGAATTAAAAAAACTGGTTTGGCAATAGCCCTCAGAATTCATAACATAATTTCTATCTCACAGCATGTTTCTTGAACACAACAATGAAGTTTTTACCAGCATTATATCTCTTCACTGTATCTCATAGTGACCAAAATACTGCTCCCCTTTAAATTTTTAAAAGCACGCACAGGATTTATCTTTAATTCTTTTCTATTATTTATGATTCTAACATTTTCTTATTAGGAAAAACTAGTTTCCCTTTTAAACAACTATATTTTTGTTAATAAAAAATCTTGCATTTACTTTTCCCTGCTTCATACCATAAGCAGTTTCTCAACATTAAAGATTTATAATGATTACATACTAAGTAAAATTTTTATACACGCATATTATTTAATAAGTAAAATTTTTTTAGCTTTCAAACTCTTTATTTTGTTCTTGCTTTTGATGAAATGCAAGTTGTTGATGTTAATTAGTTATTTACATAAATTAAGCATGCACTCTTCTTATCCTCACTAATTAGGTTTGTCTTTAATGGCAGTTTTTCTCTTTATATACCTGTCTACTTGTATTTCCTTCGAGATCAGAGTCAAAAAAATTGCTAAAAATTTTATATTTTGTAATAATTTTTTTTTTTTTTAACTTTCTTCAACTATATTATTACAAATTTACTTGTATTTGTCTTTAAATATCTCAGACAAATTGGAAACATTCAGTTTTAGGGGAAAATTGCACAATTCAGGTGTATTTTAGGTTCAAAACAGCATTTTGAAAGATATGGCAACTTGGCTAGAAATAAATACTTAAGAAAAAATCCATCACCGAAGCTCTTGGACCAATACTAAGCAAGGTAGCCAAGAATCCCCCAGAAGCTTGGCAAAATTTGTAAATTTCATGTTAAGTCAGGTATAAATACCACCATAAGACATAAAAAGAGTTAATGTGAAGATGATCAATCTTGAGTGTTAGTCTAGAGCATAAAAGCTGTTAACAATCTGAGGTATTTGAGACTTCTGAAATTGGAAGTTGTTTTTCCAGCTGTACTACTAATTTGAAGATGTGTAATTGCGACTTTTATTATTAGAATTTTCTGTAACCTATTGAATTTATAGGAGAAAATGTTTTGTGATTTTTAACTGACTGTTATATTGACTTTCAACTGACACGAAGCCCGAAGAGTGTTACAATATTAAGGTGCTTGATGAATGAGAACTATACATTCTCATAGCTAACATACAGGTTGTATAACTTCCTTCAACATACAGTCCAGGCAGCTGAATGCTAAATTTTATTTTGATGTAAATGAAGAAAACAGTGACTTCAAGGATACACAGTATCTTTGAATTCAATGTTTTCTAACTGAAAGCAAAGACTATGCAAGAATATAATAGAACTGAAGGCAAAACCAATAAATTTTTCTAACATATTACAATATTTTATCTTACACTGAACTATTTCTTTTAAATCATAAAGTTACATTGAATACTAGTAGGAACTTTCTTTTTTGACTATTTAATGTAGCTGATATTTTACTATATGTATAATACATTAAATAAATAGTAATTTTCTAAATTGACAATTTTAAAATTTTTCCATTTCTAGTTATTTTTTGTATTTTATTACAGCTTTATCTTCATAACTAATTTGAATTTTAAATAAAATTTATAATTTGAGTCTAATTTTATTTTAAATTTGAGTTTGAATTAAAATTAGGAATATAAAGTTTTAATTATACAATTTATAGAATTTGATACAAAATACAATTTTTGCTAATGTAAATATCATTAAATAAAACTAATTTTTACTTTTATTAAACTGAATACATAGTTAAAATAATTTAAATCCTACAGATATTAAAATTTTTAAATATTTTAAAACAACATTTAAATATTTTGCTCACTGTAAAATTTTGTGCTTTTTAACTAAACTTTACTTTATGTCATCCAATTTTTTAAATAATAAAAAAACGCATAATTAATTTATGAATAATTGATTTAAATTTTTGAATTTACAAATTCCTTTCTATAATTCCTATCATAGGATACATAAAAAATTCTTTGAGTTTTTTTATTTTAATACAATGAAAAGTTTGATGTAAATTAGAAATTAAAATTTAAAATATGAAAATATATGACTAAAATAATTTCTTCAAATAAAAATCTAAAAATGGTAGTCAAAATTAGTGATTATTTCAAAATATTATTTACATTTAATAAAATACCACACGTTTTGGCCTTGTTATCTAAAAAAGTAGTGCATATCATGTCATAGAAATTCTAAGTCATTAATTCTAAAAGCTTTTTATGTGAGGCATTTTATTCAACTTTAATTTACTAATTTCGTAAATCACTTATATGGGTGGTGCTCATTAAGCAAAGTTAGATAGCATTACAAAATTTTATTTTTTAATTCAAATGCACTAAAATGTGGCTCACAGGTGATCAGTGAATCATATAATATTTTGATATCTATTATGTTTTTATTTATAATATTAAAATTTTAGTAATAGTTTTTATTACAGATTATGTGAAGACATAATCTTAAATATACATTAACCTTTAAAACAGTAAATAATTAAAGCAATGAATTTGCACCTGATTCAATCAAAATTCCTTATGTTGACAGGACCAATACACCAGTTAAAATTTCAAATATTTTGCTAATTTTATAGTGCACATGCTTGAAAAGGAGGAAAAAAATTTAGGTATACAATTCGTTATTATTCTATAGTTTAAAGTTTAAAGACAGTAATATGTACAGACAGTATAAAATTAGTAATATGAACAGGATTTTCCATGCATGAAGAATAAATTTCATTGTATGTTTTTCATTTTCCTCCATAAACTACTCTTTACTGGATAGTTAAATGCAATTGTACTTCAGGCATTCAAAAATTATTATAACATGCGAAACATGTTACAATCTGAATGTGAATAGAAATAGATAATGGGAAGAAGAAACATTATGCTGTAAAAGTGAATTGGATAAAATACACAGAATTCACATAAAAAAGAATATGTGAACTAAATACCATGTTTCTAAAATCATAATTTAATTGTATGTACGCATATACAAAAGAAATTTATAAAACATAAATGTATATTTCATTTATTTACCTTAATTCCAAACTGACATTTTATACTTAAGCTGCCATATTGATAAAAACTGAACATCACTTTAAATAATGTCCCTTTTTAAAACAAAATTATAAATCGAATGCACAAAATTGTTTCAGAATAATTAGTGATTTTACCTAGATTTTTTCTTATTCTATATTTCCTTATATTTTAATTTTTTCTTACATTAAATGATAATTCTATATTCAGTAAAACATAACATAATTATTTAATAGAAATGTCTAACAGAAAATTTTTATTTTCCTGGCTACACAAGAAATACTTTTGTTCATAGAAGTTGATTTCATCAGGGTTTATATTTTAAAAAAAGATACCAAGCCATCAAAATATCTATGCCTTAAGTGGAAATTGAACTTGTGAAGTCTTATATAGAAAGAAAGAGTACAAACCATTCAGTATCCAGCTTTGTTTCAATATCATGAAAACATAAATTTATTTCATGAAATAAAAATTAAAAATCTTAAATATATTTATTATATAGTTAATAGATATGCTAATTATATATTATTTTATGCTAATTATATAATATTAAATTATATAGTCAACAGATATGGTAATTATGTGTCTATGCAGAACTTATTTACAATTTTGTCTCCAAACAATAATATTAAATCTTGTATACTATTTCTATGTTTATTCGGGCAAAATGCTTCAATTTAATTTTTAAAATCAATTAAAAAGCAATGATGAAAATTTAAAATATAACATTCATTTTAAAATTCCTTGCAATATCGATTTTAAAAGAAAGAAAATTTTGAACTGGTGAAATAAATTTTCAATGAAAAAGGTTATAAGTAGTTTCATTTAGAATTAAATGATATCTGGAATGACGCTTGCAAGTATGTGACACAAGTTGTGGGCAGACAAGCTAATGGTCTACAGATTTTATTAAGCCACATTAATAAGCCCATATAAATTGCTTTATGGGTGGACTATACAAAAATGGTGGGCCATATTCACACATAGCAATGAGAGAAATTTGGAAATTTATGAATCCAACAATTGTGCATGTAAAAAGAAAAAGCACATCATTATCTTGTGCAATAGCAATGGCTGTTATTGAACCCAAGACTTTTTGCTCTGAAGAGCACTGATTACATCTAGGCTAAGATAAAGTCAACTTTCAAGTTTTTTGAAAATATTTTCTAATATTATTTTGATTTTTAAATGGAAAAAGTTAGAAAAGTAAAAGGTGCTTGGGTAAGAAAAAGTAAGAGAAAGTAAAATATTATAATAAAAATACTGAAATAGCTTATAATGAGAAATATATCTTTAAAAATTATTTTAACTTGAATTTTTTTTCATAAACATTAAAAATGAATTAACAATAAAATTTTACAATGAATAAAATTAGAAAACATTATTATACTTACATGACTTGCAAGCAAAATGTGCTTTAAATAATTCACTTCCCATCCCAAATATAAAAAGATGTACGAAAAAACAAAACTTACTGATGCAATTAGTGCTATCTGATCACTAAAACAAAAAAGTTTACATGGTTGTGTATAAGATATCATATTAAGTACTTTCAAAAACATCAAAGAAAATCATATACAAACAAACATAAAGCATGTACTTAACTATTTAATTAGTGTCTGATCAATGAATGAATGAAGAAATTATATTTTTTATTAAATTTATCTACACAATGAAGCAAAAGAAAAAAATCTAATTTCAATCTATTTATAAAAAAAATCAGCTTTTTGTAAAAAAATAATAATATATTTATATAAAATAATATATATATATATATATAAAATTTATAATCTAAAATGAATTTATAGAATTTAAGTATGAAGTAAGGTGCTTAGATAATAATGTAAAATGGAAGAATAAAATTTACAGCATTTTAATCATAATTAATGAATATTTTAATCATCTTTAAATAGTTTAACTCCAAAAAACTTAGAAAAAAAAATATAAAATATTAAGACACCATGTGCAAAATATTATGAAACAGTTCTTAAAAGACATGATATTCAATAAAACTAAAATTTTCAAGACAATTTACTAGAATGAAAAACTGTTTTTTTCACTTCTCATAATTTAAAAATTTATTTTTAAATTGCTAAGCATTTATTACATTTTTACTAAACATGTATACATGTTTCTATATTTTTTATACCAATATTCAAAGTGTGGTAATTAACAATGAAAAACATAATGTTTATGGAAAGTATAAAAGCTGTCAAAATAAAATGAATCAAAATAAAAAAATTAATAGGTTTTTTTACAAATGCTAAAACAGAACCATACACAGAATTTTCAAATAAGTACTTATAAACTAAACAGTTATAAGTTTAACTATAAGCTTGAACTCATAATCTATAGGAGATTTTAATTTTTATGTTTATCTAAACAGTTAAGCATAAGGTGATTTTTTCTACAGAAAGAAATCAAGATCTAGCTAAAAGAATACTAGCAAATCTTGTTTTCACCACAATGAGATCTTTAATACTGCTTTAACTTTCTAGACATTCTCAAAATAGATTAATTAAATATATATATTTAAATTTTGTATTTTTTATTTTTATAAAATTAAAATGTTAATTTTGCTTAATTTCTAAATTTTCCTTACACAAGTGGAAAAAAGTAAAGAATAATTAATCTTTAGTTAATTTAAATTAAAAATGAATATTGATGAACTATGATGTATTTACAGTAATAGAAACAAGAATATTTGTTATTATTATGAAAAAATATCTTCATAATAAAAGACTATATACAAGTTTACTTTTGCATATATTTTTCTTAACAGTTATTATTGTTCATAAAGAAATAGCCTTTGCAAAGAACAAGGGATTAATTTAAAAAATTTCAATTTAACCTTATTTTGTGTTTTCAAAGAATGATTTAATTTGTATCATCTAAAGGGGGAAATACAAGACATCAGATACAACCAATCTAGTGTTGCTATAAGACAAAAGAGGCAAAATCCAGCTACAATCACTGAGTGGTCCTACTTACATAGTTATGCTCATAGGAAAGACTGACTGCTGAGAGATATTTGGGTGAGAAACTTGATCTACGTGATATAGACACACATCTATATACTTATGAATTGTAGCTAATAGACCTTCTAAGCAAAGAGACCAAAAGATAAAATAAAAATGAAACGATACATTTAAAAAGAGACAAACTTTTTAATTTTCATTTAAGCAAGTTTAATCTCAATATTCTGTAATTTACATATTGAATTATTTATTGAAAAGACAATACAAAAATCCTATTTCAAAATGGAAACACGTCTAATTTTGTAACAAATGAGATATATCAACTAGCAAAACGATAGAGGTAATAAATAAAACTATCAAGCAGCATTGATTCCAAGAACACAAATGTCTGAATCATATAACAGCTTTAAATGTGAGAGCAAGAGTTTTGATATTAAAGCAACAAAAGGAAATTCTTAAAGTTCAAAGAATATTTGTAGTACATATTTTTATAGAAAAGCAAAATAAAGGAATAAAGTTTTACTATAAAGATTTATTTACAACTGTGAAAAAGGATAACAATTTCTTAAAGAGTATCAAAGCATAAAATGAGACCTTCATCTAAACTATGGTCTACGAATAAATAACAATGTATATAATTGAAAAAACTTTTTTCACATAAAAATGACTGAATGCTGAAATCATAACAAAGTTAAATCTATTAGCATCTTTTTCATCACATTGTATTTAGTTCCTGAAAATCAAAAAAATAAATAAATAAATAAATAAAAAATAATTGTTTTTACATAAAAGTGATTGCTCAACAAGAAACAAGAGAGTAGGACTTAAAAAGAACCTTTCTGGTGAATTGTTTCCTATTTTTTTACTGTATTTGACAATACAGTTTCTTTATTTTTTATTTTAAATTTTCAGAAATCACTGTATTTCTTTACTTATTATTTTCTTAATTTAAAGGTTTCATGATTTCTTTGATGATCTATGATTTCTATGATTTTTATACAACAAAAGGATGTTGAGCATTCAAATACAATGATAAATTAACTATATTTTCCAGTGTCATCACAAGCTGATTTTTCTCATTTTCCAAAGCATTTTTCATAATGGTCATGAATTAAAATTTGAAAGAAAGGATATGAAAAGATTTAAAAAATCTTGGGACATATTTTATTAAAAATGATATATATATTTAAAGAATGCTTAGTTCCATTGCCTATACACCGAATTTTTGATAACTAGGTTAGGTTTGTTTGTCACTCAATGGTAATTTTTGAGGGTTAAATAGGCAAAGACTTATAGCTTAAAGTAGGCTCCAAACCACAATAAACAACCAATCTCAAGGTGGGATTTAAAACCACAAGCTGTTGAAATAAAAGCTAGAGTATTAACCATTTGGCCTCCATCTTGGTTTAATAACCTGAAGAAATGTTCCTAAAATTGTATAAGGGATAAATAACCTACTTATAGCTTAAAAATTCCAAATTAAAAGACAAACAAGGGAGCATTGTTTGAATTGAAATATATTAAAAGTTCTCCAAAGTTTTAATTTTAAGACATTTTATGAAGTTATAAACATACAGAATAACAGAGAACATGTAAAAATTTATCTTGTTTAAACATTCATTATTTTTAATGAATAAAAAAAATAATTAAGAATTTAATATCATCAGATGATAATTTAATAGTAACAAAATTATTATGAACTTAGTATCTACAAATTAAAACATAAACTACCTTGTAGCAAATTTAGCATACTTATAATTTAACATATTAAAATTAAGAAAATGGGTCATTGGCTATTATTATTTTAAGTTTATTAAATCGTCAACAACCATGATGCTTTTAAGTACTCCAAAAGTTTGATACATCATGTAAACTTTGTAAGAAAGTATAATAAAAATCTATTAAACTCCTTCAATGCATAAAACACTGAACATTATTATATGCTATATTTTTTTTATTAAAATAAATAGAAAATTGAATACATCCGATTTTCCTGATTTTTAACTTTATTCAAAAAGTTCATAATTTCAATCATGAAATAAAGTTTGGGAATTAATGAATGCACGATAATCTCGCTAAACATTTCACACTATTATTATTCTTAAAATTTATATAACTTTTAATGACAACTAATTTTTTCTACTCTTACCCTTATGTTGAATAATATAATTATGTAAAACTAAAAGTACAAATGTCTGTAATAAAATGATATATTAAAAAAATGCAACTTTCTATGACAATAAATTTTTTTAAATAATATTTTTTCCTATCAATTATTTCATTAAAAAAATTGAGCAAATTTAGTGAACAATTAAACATTCAAAAACGTAAATGAATAACATTTAAATGGTAAATGATAGTTGATTTTCTTTTTCTGGATTAAGTATTTTTACACTTTAGGAATGGTAAAAAATTGAATGGTAATATTTTGAGGAAATACTTATGTTGAAATAAATGACGTTGTAAGAGATATCTTACCAATGTTAACTCAGATAACAATAAAAGATATAAATTAAAAAAAAGGAGTTTCAAAATCCTTGGATTTCAAGAGTTCTACTTGAAATTACAGTGAAAAAATTTAATATTCAGATTCTCCTTTTTAATGAATTATTTTAAATGTTTTATCAGAAATATTTTCTGAAAAAATTTTTTGCATGTGATGTTTATGCATTCGAAAATTTCATAAGTATCACTATAACAATATCAGTACCATATGAAAGGTTAAATTTCATGGTCTTGAAAAAATGTAATTTCAATATAGATAAAACACACTCAAGTTAAACTTTTTTCCAATTGAATATATATATTTATTGTTAACTACTGAAAAAACACAAGTAAATCAAATTCTTTAGGTATCCTACAGACAGCATTACATTTTGATTTTATAAAATAAATATTATAAGTTTCTCATGGAAACATAATTTAAAGATATCCTTATTTATTTAAATGTTCACACAAATATTATTTATAAATATATTTAAAACTACACCATTTAAAGTATACTGCTAACTTGTAATTGCATTTATACCAAAGTTTTTTTATTTTTAAAATATGTACTTTAATTGTTGACTCAAGCCTACTATACAGATTTCATTTTTAGTTAATAATTTTCTAATACAGATCAAAATTTAAATTTATATTTCAATTTACTTTTCATGCATGTAGAATCTGCAAGTTGAGCATATTTGAAGAAAAGAAGAAACCAATGAAATCAGAAGATAAAACACACCAAATGTTCCATATATGAATGTATTCAATTTGTTATCTACATAATAAAAAATTTATTTACTATAGAAATAAATTATCATATAATAGCTTTAATGCAACTGAAAATAATAGCACATATTCATGGTAATATATTTTTAGGTATATCACATGCATTAGAAAAATAAGAAATGAAATTATAAATTTATATAATTTCAAAGGAGGAAATGGTAAACACTCAAAATAAAACATCTGTTTAGATAATAACAAATAGACTAAAAAGTTCAAATTAATATTTATATAAAACCAAATTTCTATTATTTTGAAAATTAAAGTGTTAACATGCATAAAAATACTTAGCTGTTTCTCTTTTTGAAGTAAAACATTAATAAACCAAAGAAAGTAATTATAAATAAAATAATATTAGTATTTGAATTTTGAATAAAATTATAAAATTTAAGGGTAACAAAACTGTTACAATTCATGCATTTATTTTTTTCAATGAATTAATTACATGACTATAAAACAGCATGATTTTCATAAAACTGAGCTTATTGAATCCATAAAAGGACATTAGTTCCAACTTTTTAACAAAATATATTTGTGGAATATAGATAGACTGTAATTCAAAATGATGTATTATTGGGAAAAAAAAAAGGATGAAGATAAATTTTTATATGTAAAACCATTATTTCCAATTACTATGAAGTATTTTTCAGTATTATCCAGATAAGACAGTGGTAAGAAAAATGATGTATTAAGTCAATATCAAAAGCTCTTGTTGCTTTATTTTTAGAGTTGTTTCAAAGTAAACCATAAACTAAGAGTAAGCTATTAACGTTTTCATGGAAATATAATTCATAGTTTGAATTATGAGTAAATCATTAATTATTGATGGCAACATGAGTATTTGCGGTCAATTCATATTTAGTAAGTAAAGTGAATCTTTGAGAACATAGCCATTCATTTCTCTGTAATTATTAAATACAACTGAGTTAGAGTTATAGCTAAAACTCTATGACAACAGGATTTTCCTAAATATCCTTCTATCATGTCCAAATTAAATATGTCTAAAAACTGCCTACATGCATTATGCATCTGTTAAGAGGAACAGTTGCATAATGCATGATACATAGTTTAACACATTTAAGATACATAGTTGCAATGCAAATTTGGCATACCATATCAAATGGATCTTAAAAACTAAACTCAGTGGCACAATAGCCTATATGAATGCCAAAGCCTACAGAGCCCATATCTATCCTCATGATTGAGGAAACTAGGATGCAAGGCATATGTCTTGTGGTCAGCCTAATGCAAAACAAGAAGTGTTTAGAAGTCAGTTTTATCAACAAAGAAGGGATGAATGTCTAAGTCTACCTTTCTCAGCCTGAACATCAAACCTTGGACCTATGCCTTCTGAGAGGAAAGCACTACCACTTGCCAGTAAACTTCATCATATAGGTCTTATTAAAATAATCTAATAAGGGAAACTGATATTTTAAAAAATACATAGCAATTGGATGAAACTTGGTTTTAGTATTTATTATACCACTTGCAATATAAAAAGAGCTATAGAGAAAGTATAATTTATTACTTTGTGGCTTTAACATAAAATCTTCTAATGACAAATCTAGGAAAATACAAAAATGTTTCTTATAATGAATATGATCACCTTAACAGCATTATAGGTCCTACATTAATTCTTCTTGCTGTTTATAACACTGTACATTAACTGCATGAGTGTCTCAGCCCATCAAATATGAAAAATAACTCTAGGATGAAATGAGGCTTATGAAGTGTGTTAAAGGACAGTTGAGTACAGTTGCTTTGTTGTTCTATGTCCATTTTTTG
>JAPDSC010012745.1:794174-812361 GCA_026290005.1 Latrodectus geometricus | reverse complement strand
TATATATATATATATATATATATATATATATATATATATATATATATTATGCTTTCTTTAAAAAAATAGAAAGATCAAAATACTTGAGATTTATAGAATTTTAAATATTTAACAATTATGAAAATTTTTCAAACTCCACATAGTAAATGAAAGCTGGCTGAAATAAAAGATTCCTATTTTTGAAACAGTTCTCTTCGTTCTTGTGATGACTCATGACCCCAGTCAGCAGGCCTTCCTTACCTTCAAAGGTCACACCACTGCTGGTAGATTAAAATTTGAGTTTTCATAAAAATGCATTTTATTTGCATTATAGATTTAGTTTTATTACACAGTTCAATGCAGTCTGAGATTACGCCACACTGATATTTTTTTAAAATGGGCACCACAGCCCGATTAATTAAAATGCAAGTTTTCATAAAAATGCATTTCATATACATTATAGATTTAGCTTTATTGCCATTTGTAACTTGTTGTTGATTGTGTCATACTTATTTTATATTTGTTTTTTATTGCCTAATCTTTGTGAATTTAGTTTTCTAATCATTAGATTTTAACGTTTCTGTAGTAAGTAATTATAATGAAATATTTGAAATTCCTGGAGATGGCATAATTGAATTTCAAGTGCCTATAGTATTTGGTAACTGGATATTGTACATAGTTATGCAATTTAGGTTGACCAGATAACTGTGCAGTGCTTGGCTCTAAAACTGCAAATTGCCCCAAACCGATACAGTTACCTAGTCTTTTATTATTATTGTTTGCAAAAATGCTTTGTTCAGATGTCAAAATAATTTTTAAGAATTACAAGTTAATAAGATAAAAGTAAAAACCAAACTTTGAGTTTTCAACTAAGATAATTGGAATTAAAAGAAAATATAAAAACAATTTTAAATTAAAATAAATAGGTTAACTAATAAAATTAGTTAATAAGAGACTTCTTTTCACTAAAAAATATTAGATAAATAAAATTGTCAAAGGTTGTAATAGATTTATATTAACGAAATCAGTAAAATCATACCAAATAAAAAAGATTTTGTCAGTTATTATAGAAGACGGCAAAAAGATTTATTTACTGAACAGATTTGTTTTAAGCAAGCATGAAAGATTATGTTGAATAAATAATGAACTAAGCCATAATACAAATTGATGAAATTATGCTTTAAAAAGATTTATCTTCATAAAATAATATTCAAACTTGCAAGAAGAATGTAAGCATAGATCAAAAATGAAAACATAAAAGATCTGAATGATAAAGCATTTAAATTCTATTCAATTTTATTTTAAAGAAAGGTATTCAATAAATAATACAAATAATTAATGATATCTTTTTATTAAATAGCACACTATTTAATCGTTTATGATTAAGAATAATTTTGTAAGTTAAAAAAGAAATTTTTATTAATCGCTGTTTTAAGATATAAAAAGTAAAAAGAAATTAACAAATATTTCCTTTTTCATATTCCATTAGAATCTTTTTTTAAGAAAAATAAAAATTTCATTATCTGGAAAAATTTCATTAAAATGAAATATTTCTTTGTATTTGCAATATCTCTTTAATTCAAAAAATTTAAAACTCAAAATTGCTTTTTGCTTTTCATAATGAAAGTTTTCAAATTTACAGTTAAAGAAATAAGCATCTCTTAAGTAACTAAAATGCATGCTTTTTTTAAGGCTTATATTCTATAAATTACTTAATAACCAGATTTTAATCAGTTTACATATATTAAATGAAAATCCACAAAAGAGCAATATTATAAAACATAGATGCATTTAAGCACTATTTGTTATAAAATTACAAAGAATTTAGTTACTAATTTCATTTCAAATGATGACATTTTTAAGAAATTTTAAACATATTTAAAGAAATATCAGCCAAATCTAAAATTTCATAACTTATATATATATATATTTCATCAGTAAAAATGAAGCCTAAAATCCATAGAGATCAGAAGTGTCAAAGTCCAAATCCTTTATTGATTTTATACAGAAAAATTTGAATAAATTTCCTAATGGGTTTTTTTGCAAGCAAAAATGAATATATTTTATTTTTTTAAATACTGAATTTTCCTTACCTGATATTTATTCACCTAATTAAGATATAAGGCATTAATTTCTGCAGTCAGTAGTTTAAAACTCTTTCTGAAAAATAAAAAGTGAAAAAAGTTAAATTAGAATATTAATACATGGCCGGTTGAGGTATATTTAAATTTATATTAAGGCATTTCTTAATTCTCTTAATATAATCAAATGCAAGGTTATTTTTAATTTTATTCATAATGTAGAACAGAAAAAAGAGACTCACATTTTTTTTTAAATATAAAGATTTAAAACCTTCTAACATCAATAACTCTTCAGTTTTAATAGAATCCATTTTTAGTTAATAATTTACCCATCATAAGGAAATAAGGAATTACTTAAGCATAAAAGCAAAAACACATTTGTATTGAAATGAGTACTTGAAAAATTTTATAACTTTATAATAAACAGCAAAGAAAATGTAACAATTTTACAATACTTGTCTTTCCAAAATAAGCAGCAGAGAAAAAGTGAAAAAGAAATCAAAAATTATTATCAAAATTAAAAATCCAAAAAAATTGAATAGGAAATTTTTAAATATTAAAAGAAATTCTACTTGAGAAAAAGTAAAAAATAAAATGTAAAAATTTAAGGCAATGATAGTGGATGTGTTTCCTTTAAAACCAAGAACAGTACTTCAAAAGTAACAAACCACGATGTTACCACAAAGCTACTATGATTATTACATTAAAAAATATATATATAATTACTGCAAAGCAAAGTTTTGCATTCAAAGTATTAATGTGTTGTAAAAACTTAAATTCTATATAAAATATGTCAAAATTGTGTAGAACAAAATTAGTACCAAAGGTCAATAACATGCAATATCACCCCACTACATTTATGGAAATATTAGATACCAAAAATGCTTATGTTAACAAAAATATGATCATGTTAAGATAATACTCTATGACAAACAAAAAAGAAGTGGGAAATTATTATTTTCATATGACAAATATTTAGAATGATGTCACACACCTAAAAAATTGATGAAATGCTTTAGTGTGGTGAAGTAAACCTTCAGCTATAAAAAGAAATAACTTTCGAGGTTTGGTTTGTTTGTCACCTAACAGACATTTTTCGCACACAAGCTCTAACTGGATTAGGACCTACAATTTTAAGTATAATGCAAACCATAAACAATATTCAAACCCACTATGGGATTCAAACCTATGAACTGTTACACCGAAGGCCAGAGAATTAACTGACTAACAGCCAGTTCCCCTATTGCAGAGGGGAAAAAATTGAAACAAAGATTGGTGCTATTGTCCAGTGGATCTGGAAAATATTTTATAGCTAATAAGTTTATAAATTAAGATTTATAAGTCTAATCTACATTTATATATTCAACCATTTTATTTTTCCATAATATATTTCATTATTAATAGAAACTCTACTCTGGTAGTAGAAATTTTTTTTTCAATGCAATAAAATTGGATACATATCAAATAATATACTTCTATGGAAATTATTTTAAGAATTGGATTCAAAATTTCTTTTTATTAAGTCTGAAGGGACTTTCAATAATAATGACATCTAATAAGTACAAATGCATCTATGACTCCAGAGCTGATTTAAATTGGCACAAAATATTGATACTTACATGATTAGAAATAGACAATTTTTTTTTAAGTCAAACTACAAGGAATAGATTATTTCTTCTAGAAAATTGGTAAGTACACATGATTCATACCAATCAATTTAGATACAAAGTTAGTAATAAATTAATTTTAGCAGCAATTAGCAATTTTTGGTGGAAAAGGGAAATTTATTGTGCATGCTCCATTGAAGCCAAGCCTCCTCAAAGAAGGAAAAGAAACATGAAATTCTAATTATCAATTTTAGCAAATTTAGAACAGTGGATTTTCAAGTTTTATGTGACAATTTTAAATTATACAGAAATTGATTTATATTAAAAAATATTTGGTGCAAGTAATATGAGATTACATTACACAAAAATAAAGCTGCCACGTTTATAATATTTTTTAATTGAATAGAGATATTACACACATTTCTATTTTAAGCATTACAGCACTATATTTATAAGTCTATACAACACTACATTTAGAAGTCTGTACATACCACATATACACAATGTAGTGTCTACATAAACAACACTACATTTATATGTAACATACAATATGAAAATGTGAAATAAAATCAGACACATAAAAAAGAAAAAAATCACTAAAAATCCTGTTTATCTTTACTTGTAAGTTGCAAAAAAATTATTACTAGCTTTATAAAATAATAAGTATCCAACATTAGAGTTACTTTTTTTAATTTTCTACGAAATCCTTATACTAAATAATGGTAAATTCAAATTTTGTACAAGAATATAAACTTTTTGATTTGTTTATTCTCTACTGGAAGAATTATATTTTGAGAAGCAAGCACAAATAATAATATGTGCAAGAAATTTGTGAAAAAAATGATGAATTTTGTACACTTATTTACATTTAATTGCAAACTTAACTTACCTATGTACTTTTTCGAAGTTTGACACAAAAGCTATGAGTAAATGAAAAGTCTGCATGCGATTATGCAAAACTGCTTCATGGTCATTTCATAAGTTGTTTTCTTAAAATTGTTTTGGGAATGCTTTTAAGTAATTCAAATGATGTTACAAGTAATTATTTCCTGCCATTTTATATAATATTAAATAATTTATCAGAATAATTAGAATTGTTTCAATTTGCAAAATTTGTCTTTCTTACATATTTTAGAAAGTAACCACATTCTCAGGTAGAATTAAGTTGGATGTCAGAAAAAAAAAAAAATGAAATATTCTTCAAAATTTTATTTATTTAGTTGATTTTAACAGTTTTTAAGAACAAAATTATTACAATGAAAATAAAATTTTTATTATAAATCATGAACCATGTATCACATACATTTTTAAAAATATTGAATACATATATTATCCTTATTATAATAAATTGTTACAAAAAAATTGCTTCATAATAATAATGAAAAATTTCAAATAATAAATGTTACAATTAAACTATTACTTACATGTCATTACAATATACCACAAAAAAATAATTAAATATTGTCTACTTATAACAAACTGCTTTTATTTTACTTAAGTAGTATGTTACCACAATTTTAGTATGTTAATATAACTATAAAATTTAATATTTTTAGCAACTAAAACTGATATTCAATGATTACTAAATATTTTCAGATATAGAACTTTTGAAATATTACACACTGAAGCTTTATTTCAAATTATTAAATTTTATTAATAAATTTCATATCACACTAACATAATAAAAACAACCATATGCTTTTGAAAAATTACTAACCAATAAATATTATGGGTATTTGTGTGTATACATGTGTGTTGCTAAAATATTTTGAAATCATGCATTCCTTAAAATACCAAAGTACTTAACAGAATAATTATCAGATTTTTTTACATTTGTGAACATGCAAACTTTGGAGATCTGGCTGTAATATATACATATTTAGAGTCAAACTTTTCTTAAACTATATCTAAAATTATAATCAACAAAAATCTTCACAATAAAACATTAAATTAACCAAACAAGAATAAATATCTGATCAATATTTCTCTTACAAATCAATTTCACATTAAAATGTGAAATTTCTCTTATATAATTAGACTACTTATGCATGGCTCTTTTTAAAATTATTTTACCTTTTTAACAGAGAGGTATTTTAATTAAATAAGAGGCTGATTGAATACCATTTGAATCCATCTAATTACCAAACATAATAAACCAATAAGAAGACATTAGAAATTTTTAATCAATTTTCTTATTTATGGCAAAACATTAAACGAAGATTATTTATAAGTAATCTCGTTTTCCCTTAAAATGAAAAGTTTCTACAATTTTCTTTTTTTTTTTTTTTTCTTTCTTTTTTTTCTTAATTTCAATCTCATGGCACTTGATAACAGTACTAAAAATATGATTTAAAATTCATTGAAGCTGCTAACACAGACTAAGTTATTAAGATGATTTAATAAAGTACATAACTTAATTTATATCATTATAAATAAAATCGTTAAGCTGGCAATATCGCAATTTATTGGCCAAAAAAATATTTAAAATTAAAAACACTGGATCAATAATACACATCAGTGATAATCATCCTGATCCTTACCTTACATTAATGGGTAATTTAAGATTTCATAATGGGCAGTAATAGGTTTATATGATGATAAATTATACAATGATTTGGAAAAACACTCATTTTGAATTAAAAGACATTTGTTTTCCATCTGACAATACAATATAAGTCATATAAATGAAAGAAAACATTCTGATGCAGTAAACTAAATTTGGAGCATTCATTGCCATTTTGGCACTTAAGATTAACCTAAATTTTATTGGCAACAAATAAACTGTATAAAATGTAGTCAATATTGGAATATATTCTTCTTTAGAATATGCCGCTTACCATAAAATAATAAATATTTTTAGAATCATTAATAAAAATATCATCACACTATTTTCATTCATTTGTCTTTTTTTCCCGCAGAACAGTATCATATTCAGAGATCAACCATTACAAAAATAAATTTCTTTGCTTTAAAACTACTTCTTTAAACATTTTTTTTATTATCAGAAGAAACTCAAAACACATTCTTACACTATAACTATAATACAACAATAATTATTATTATGTCTCACTAAACACAAAGTAAACACAGTTAAGCATTAATTTATGGTAAAATGTAAAATACAATATATTTAAACAGTATATAATTTATCTTTTATAAAGTTAAAAAAAAACATGAGCAAGAAATAAATGCTTTTGCTTAACTTATTAACTCTCACATTTGATCTAATTCAAGCTATGTCATTTTTCCTGTTCCAAGCTATGAATACCAAAAATATTTTTCTTAACTCATAAATATCATTTTTCAAAAAGTGTTCCATATTAAACACAATATACTTCATACTTTACAATTTTTAAATATAAAAATAATAGCCATATAATATTAATACAGTTAATAGAACAATTGGGTTTCATTATTTTCAAAATTATTGTAAAGTTTGAAATGAACCATAAACTAAAAGAAAGGATTGACTCAAATGGACTGGTTGGTATTTTTACTGTCAAGTGTTGTACACAAGGGTACTCGAAAAGAATATCCCCAGAATACTTACTAATAAACGTAAGTTGCATGTTCTTCATAATTATTTTTAAAAAATGGTGTTACATTTTTTGTCAATTTTACAAAATATTCTTGAAATATTTAAAATAAAAATTTTTAAGGATTAGATCAGGTATATAACATTATAGTGTTAATTTCTAATTTTAATTACTTAATACAATTTACTTCTTCATCATAATTCAAGCAAAAACCAATGGAAATTAAGATAAAAATTACCCGAAAAATACGAAAATGGAGAAATTGCTTTGGATAAATTGTTGAATATGCTTGAAGATGATATATTTAAAGGAAAAGGTCACTTCTAACCATCATAATTTCTCTATCATACATATATTATCAAACACCGATATGATGAGCAAACAGCACATTTGTTTATTTTGATATTTCTTTGGTTACCATAACATCGGGTGCCAATCCTATAATTTTGAGCGTAAGATAAATATAGGAATTACAAGGACAAGCACGCCGCTTCTCTCAAATTCTCATTAAGGTAAGGTTTGTTATTTCTTATTATAGAGTCATTTTTGCACTTATTACTTTGATGAGCAATAAATGGGATTTCATTTGCTTATTTATATTGTAAAGAAAATAAATAGATAAGGGCTTAGAAAAAGGCTACAAGTAATTGACGCTTGTTTTGGTTTTATGGCGATCATTTGGGTAAAACTGTTCCTGTACCATTATATTTGTACTTGTTTAACCACATCAGTTGAAAGCAATTCAATAAAATATTGATTATTGAAATTTAAACCACAGTTAATTTCATGCACATTGTTCCCTTACTATTATGTCGTACCAGGAAAGGAAATACTTCTACTTGAGAAGGGTCTTGACAATGGGGATTGAAATGTCAAGCTCAAATCAGTAATGAAAAGATATGAAAACAGTTTATTTTTAAGTATCAAATTTTGTCTTTATACAACTATACCAAATTGTCACAAATATATATATTGCAAAGAACAAATAGAAAAACAATATAAAATAAAAGAATGAGTAAACAAAATAAAAATGCATGAAAGCTTATCAATTTATCCAGAGCGAAAGCAACTAGAAATAAAATTATAAAAATATAAATGAAAAAATTCAAATATTTGACAATACAAATAGAAATTCAAATACTTATACAAATGGAGATTTTAATGTTTGATCATACAAACAGAAAAAATAATATGGATTCAAATGATAACAAGTAAGAACGAAGTCAGCTTCACCAGAGGTGTTTACTATAATGGTACAAGAGCACGGTTTTTCTATTAATGTAATATACGTTAAAATTTATCCCAAGACACACCAAAATCTATTGTTATGTTATGACACCCTAAAACATTTCGAGGTACCATGGCTTAACCTTTGAACACGTATCTTGTGCCGTTAACAGAAAAATCATTTACAAATGTCCAAAAAATTTCTGTGACTCCATTAGTTCTCTGGCCTTCCAATACCTGCGAACAGTATGTATTAAAAATTTAAGTACAAAGTACGATTCAAGATGGTTAGTGTCAAATCTGATCTTGTTTGCACAAAGAGGACACGAGGGACAACTTCAAAGTATGAATCGATACAAAAATACTGGCAGACAGTTATGGCATGTAGAGAAGAGAAAAAGTGACAGTCTTGCATTTCGAGGAAAATCAAGAATAGCTTTATACCACTTAATCAGGAAAGCCCAAGGTTTACTGGTAGAATCACACATAATGCCTTCTGCTTTATTCTAGCAGCATGTCTCCTCTTAATCGGCAATTTTATTAAATGAAAAGAAAGACAATTCAATGGTCTCTGAAGGACCCTAGAATCTTTCTTTGCAAAAGTTAGCATCGCTTAGAAGAATTTCACAATGAGCTAGAATCCACTGGAGAGAAATAGATATTGAACATGCTAAATCTTTGCACTGCAAAATTCTGACATTATCTGTATAGTGTCTGTTTGTACTCTACAGAAAAACAATACTTGTGGTTTACAATCAATAACCCATGATGAAACTGACTATGTGAGCACTTGTTTTCATTTGTGTTTACCTTATTTCGTTCTTTGTACAGTTAAACACTTGAATTTTTTAAAGTTATTTATTTATAAATAAATATACATACATAAATATATATGAACATAAAATAAATACACCAATGAATTAAAAACCAAAGATCAATATTTTATTTCACCACTTTTGCACAGATGACATTCGTTTGAGTATGGAGTTTACATGGTTCTGAAGTGCATTTATATCCAGAGAATAGCATGCATTGGCAATGCAACATTTTAGATTTTATAAGTTTGATGTTTGAAAAGTGTTCTGTCGGATGTGTCTTTCCATCATTTCCCACACATTTTTATAGCGTTAAATAAGGTCAAACAAATAGAATATTTTTATATTTCACTTAATTGTACCTTTAATGTCAGTCATTATTAGCAGATTTTAGGTTAATGTGGTATTTTAATTAAAAAAATTTCAAAGTTTAGTATCTGTTGTTGAAAAGTCTCTCGTAATTTTTCCTGAAACTCGATCGATTAACTTTATTAAATTATTAATAAATATTTTATAGGACTGTAACTTAGATTTTGTAAATTATGCGGAAAAGGATATGATAAGTATTTAAACATGAAAAATAAATGAAGTGTGCAAAAAAGAATTTTGGGTATCAAAATAAAATCGCCATATTTGATCCCTGCACGATGATCCATTTGTGCCCTTCTGTAATTATAGCTTGAATCTTATAGTAAACGACGCCGCAAGCTATAAATTTCAAGGCCGAGGAGACTTTTTCGAAAAGGCGCCGATCTCGATACCAGAAATATCGGGTTCTATGCCAAACCTTATCGTAGCTCTGTAATATTCATTAACAGTGATTGGGGCTCAAAAAATGCTTCATTATCGCAATGTTCTTCAAGTTAAATGATTTCTCTGGATGTGGCAGACTTCTAGAAGTTAACTTCCAGTCTATTTAACTTAAGACATTGCTAAATAATTATTTTTTCAATATTTGGATAATTATTGTTTTTTCAAGTTTCTTTCTTTAAATTTTATGTGAGTAATATTTTATTTGATTATAATAGTGATTATATAATTAACTCCAAGCAGAAAATGTAAAAGAAAGGTTTTGATGTGAAAATGTCTGTTGAATCGTAACATTTAATTGGGATTGAACGTTTTGACATTCTTTATATACAATATAGAATTTACTTAGATCAAGGAAACTTCTTAAATATAATTTTTTTTAGTTTAAAACCAGGAGTTTTATTAGAAAAAAGACCAAAAATAAAAGTTATCAAGTTTTGTAAACGAATAAATAAATATTGTGAAAGAATTTTACTTATTTTCTTGATAGTTCCACTGTAAATTACAAGTGAAAGATATTTTATTACTATTTATTGTTGGTACATATTATCTTATCATTATTTATCCCTTTATTAGTAAAAATTTGACTAATTTAATAGTTTTGTCTTAAAATATTTTTTAGGATGGAAGAAATTAATATTTGTTAATTATTATTAACTGTGTGGAATTAATATTTGCTATAGATACTGTGTAACTTAAATGCACACAACTCAAGTTGGTAAGAAAATGTGACTTGTTTTACTAATATATATGCAAAACATGAAAATTTAGTGTTCTTAAATATGTAAATTAATAAATATTTTACAAAAAAATTTTTCAATTTATATATGTTTTGTTTTACATGAAATAAATCCTTATTGTGTTTGTTTGTTGAATTTTTTGCTCAGGGCTGAATATAAAATGGTTGCATGGAATGAAGAGAAACTTATATTACTATTGAGATGTTGGGCTCTGATTAGCTTATATATAAAATACTAACTATATATATATATTATTTTGAAATTCTAATTACAATGTTTTAATTAACTAAAAACAATCAACACACAATTTAATTCTTAAGTTTATCTCAAATGTAATTCATTTAAGAGATGTAACATTTTGTTCAGGAATACTTTTCTAGAAAACAAGTGACATTATTTAAATTTTTTAAAATTGTTATTTATGTTACCGTAGAGAAAAATATTTATGGCATGGATCCCCTTTTTTACTACATTTCCAATGTGTAGTATTTAAAAAATTAATGTTTATTTTAACAATTTTTTAAAGTTATTATTTTTGTCTCTACAGCATATGCCTTTTATTCATTCTAAATATGTCAATCGAGAATGCAGATGAGAAGTGTTCCAATTTTTCAATATTAAATTTACAGAGTTTTCAAACATTATAGATTCCATTTTTTAGTAGATTATTTTATAGATAACCTATTTATAAGACTATTTTGTAATGCATAATTTTATGGTGCAGTAACTTAAATTATTTTATGATGTATACAGTTTTAAGTGTTATATTGTTAAACTTATATTTTGACATTTAATTTAATTATTTAAAAAATTATTTAAATAGAAACCAATCATAAGTGATTTCTATATTTTACTTCAGTATATTATTTAAAATTATTTAATGTAAATTTTATTTCAGTTTACGTTGCATTAATTTCATGTTTGTATTTTTAGTAAGTAAGTACGTTACAATTAAAATGTTACATTATAAATACTTTTTTAGGTGGGATTTGTAGACCATGTTTTTATGTTTAAACTGAAATTTCAATCCGTAGTAATTTTTCTTTCAAATTCTTAGCTTTTTGTTGATTTTGGTATACACACAAAAAATATGGTACTTACACATTACTATACATAATTTAATTTTATGAATATAATTATTATTTTTAAGTAAACTTAAGTAAAAATTTATTATTGTTGCTTTATTTTGTTATATCATGACCCAATTTCCATGCATTAATTGGACTTGGCATAAAATTGGCTGTGATGAAGCTAATACCTAAATACCAAAAATATCTAGTTTTGTTCTGCTTCAATAGAAGCAGTTGTGTTAGTTTATCTTTCATCTGTTGTGTTAGTTTTATCTGTTGTGTTAGTTTATCTTTTCAGTTTATAACTAAGCAGGATTCTCAAAAATTAGGTATATGTTTTTCCTTGTTAAAATCTAAACTAAGTAAGTATTCAATAATAAACTATTATTTGAACCAGATAAGATAATAAAAAACAGTTTCCATTAATTTAACTAGATAACTTTTATTTTGATAAAAGGGCATTAAGTAATAATTTTTGTAACTATTTATTAAAATATAAATGGTTAACAAAATAATGGAAACAATTCCGATTCTAAGGAATCCTTTGTTAATATGGTATACGATCATCTTTGGCATGTAATGCATCTTAAGGACAGATGTTTTAATGTTTTGAGGAAGATTATACCCCTTTTTTTGAGGAGATATTGTGAAAGTTTTTAGAGAGACACCGGGATAGAATGTCGGATCCGTATTGAACTCTGTAAAATAGACTATAATAGTTAAATTACATTATGTTCGGGGGATTGTGCGGGTCAAGGCTTAATTGAAGGTCATCGTGTTCATCAAATCATGATTGTACAAATGCTACTGCATGGATAGGGGCATTATAATCGTGAAAAATTCAACCTCTTGCAGGAAACAAAGTTTGAATCAGGATTAAAGTGTTCGTTTAAAATGTCTTTCTATTTCTCCAGTGATCTTTCCTTTCAGGGTTACGATTGCTACAACATAAAACCACGACGTGGATGATCATATCAGGACAGACCCACTTCCATGCTTCACAGTTGGAAGGAGACAACAACGACCATACGCTTGCGAATATATCTTCCTAAGGTGTATTCATTTTGTTGTTGGAAAAAGTTTGAAAAAAGATTCGTCAGATCATTTCATTTATTAATCGACTAGATTTTGTGAGTTTGACATCACTTTAGACGACGTTTGACATTAACACAGGAGAAGTGGCTTGGAAGCTACTGCTCCGCCGTAAATGTTCTGTTTATAAAAGTTTTTCTAGCTTTAATCATTGACGTTGGAGAACTCAGACAATGAAATAACTCTGCGGTCACTTTTTAGATATCACAATCAGCTTTAATACCTGTCGATTTCATTTACTTAGCTTCTTTCCTGTCTCTATTTTGCTTTGCCGAGCTTTTCTTGAAGGTTGTGTGTAGGCCATCATAACTTTAGACACATTATCTCTAGAAACACTTAAAAGTTGAGATGTTTCTGTGACACTTGCTTCATCTAGACGAACTTCTATAATTAAACCTATTTGAAAAACTGGAAATTTACATTTTTACGTTTTTGATAAAATATAAGACTTGCGAACTTCAAAAAAGTTACTGTATACTATCAGAATATATGCATTTCTATATTAATACAAAACACTAGTAGATATTGTATTTTTAATGTTTACAAAATACATTTAAAAATGTCACTAATACTCGCTGATGTTCCCATTGTTTTAATAACTACTTATATTTCATATAAATATGTCATATAACTCAAAAAATTATTATAAGAATATTTCTGTGAGTTGTGTGTGGATTTATCTCATAGTTCGTGCTTTTTCTTCCCCTTTTATGTTTGTTCTCATTTTTTTATGGAGCAGCTTGTCCTTACTTGGACCTTGCGCCATTAAAACCAACCAACCTCATTTTTTTATTTGAAATAGTCTTAATCATTTCATGTTTCAGAAAATTTAAAGCTGTATCAAACATAACTTCAACACTTCATATTAAATTAATGTAGAATTAATTTTGAAAAAAATTTCATTTTTTTTTAAACTTAAGTATTTGGTTTTTTACATATTTTGCATTTTTTAATAGAATTATAAGAAATACCTGTGCATTTAAAATGAAAAGAATATGTTCAAACTTAATACTATGAGCATATATATCGATTAATTATAATTATATTTATCAAAAAACTGATAATAAAAATATTCTTATTTTAAAATTAAGGAAAAATACTACCAGATATGAAAACTACAGATTTCACATGATTTTAATTTAATGCCAACCTACTGATTTTTTGGAGTTTAATAAAGTTATAAAAATAAATATGAAAAGAAACTAGTTAATGATTATTGGAAATCTACAATAAGGCATGATCACATTACAAAGAGTTAGGATCCCTTTTCAAGTTTTGATTGTTGTGAAAGAAAATTTAAAAATAATTTTATTTCTGATAACAACTTATTTTTCGAAAAACAATCTATGAAATCGAATAATAATATTTAATCAATTATACATTAATTACATTAGTCTACCGGTAATAAAAGTTATTTTATTACCGGTAGACTAATTGAACGCTAGTTTCTTGAAATAAAAGATCCCTAACAATGAAAAGCCATTTCAAAGCTATCTAGACATAAAATCTTTTCTGAATAAAAAGAGAATTGCAAGATGATATATTTAGAATAAATGAATTACATTACACGTCACAAAGTTACTTTTTTAATCAACAGATTTTATTTAACTCCTCTTAATATGTAAATTTGATATTCTATTGTTGAATATTTTTCAATTCAAAAATCTACTTTTTACAAAATTCTTCTCCTTACATATATTTTATGTAAGAATCTTTTCTCTTTTTCTTACCCACTTACACATTATTTGTACTTTAGTTAAACAGAAATATTTATTAGGATTAACAAATCTTTTTAACGTAAAAATTAATTAAATTATGAATTATACTAAAGTGATATTTTTATTTGATGTTATTAGATTATTAATATTTATTATTTTAATTTAGATTGCGTTTTGAAATTGTTAAGAGGAATAATTATGTTAAATAACTTACTGATACTTAATGTCTGTGTCTTAAATAAGTAATATTTTAAAACGAAGATATTAAATATCAAAAGCTACTTTATTCATAAAAATTAAAGTAATTAAGTATTATATACTAATCTTTTCTCATATACGTAAGCATGTCTAGTTTCAAATATCTATTGATAACAAGTTTACTTAAATTTAAATTACGCACTAAAATAGTGAAAAGGCAGAAATTTATATTCTTTGCTTTTTCATTTCGACGATCTCATTCTGCTTTTTTATATATTCGATGTAAGACGCGATTATTAGAATTACATTTGTTTCTTAGAGCAAAAAGCCGAGTTATCTATTTATAATTTCTTGAAAATGTAAGGTTTAAATTCTTGTAAGTATGAAATTTTATTCTTGAATACTTTTCAATTTTAGATGGTACAATTTAAATAAGTTTTCCTTAAAAACTGAATTCAAAATAAACATTTTGTTATCATAAAAATTATTTATTTTGAAACTAGTTAGCTTTCCATAATTACTTCTAAAATTTGTATTTTTAAATGCATTAAATGAAAGTGGAGAATTTCTTTTTACATTTCTAAGAATTAAAGAAAAAATTTTTTCAACAGTAATAAGCAGGAGCGTTTCATTAATTTTTTTAAAAATTATAATACATATGAAATATTGATAATGAGAAACATAAATTCAAAGTCCTTCTTAATATTTTGTATTTTTATTTCTTAATTTAGAGCGAGTAATGAACTATTATCACATATTGTTTTATTTAAAAGAATTGATTTATTATGTAATCGGATGAGGAATAGAATGCGAAGTTCATACTAACAATGAAATTACTATTTTGATGCTAATCGAATTTCACATTCTTTTAAGTCTGATATTCTATAGTTGAACATTATTCAATTTAAGATAACATTGTTTAAATAAATTTTTATTCAAAAGTGATATCAATATCAGAAATTCTATGATATATAATTTAATATGGTATAAGCGTGTTAATGTGTTAATATGCTTTACCCTAAATGTTTCTAAAATTTTTATACTTGAATGTACTCAATGAAAAACAAGTTATTATCACCAGAAAATGCACATAAGAGTGCTTCATGTTTCTATTGAATAATATAAAATGTTGATAAAGAGGAATAGTGTTTCTGCCCCCTTGTACCAATATTTTAACCCTTCTTTGCATAATGGTGGAAATTTTCATCATAACCTATAATGCCCAAAAATTATATAAAAGAACAAGTTCACTTTAAGTTGATCGTGTTTGGATACCTTTTTAATGTCCATTGCATAAAAAGAAACGTAGCTGTCAAAAATAAACAAGTGTCATTATCAGTGAAACGAGCTTAAAGTTGTCTCATTCCGCTGTTTGTTGTAGTTGCATTAAACGTATGATTTCGTTTATAATTTTGTTTTATTATATTAGAGTTTCTATTGCTAAAAAATTGAAAATGAGTGGAAGAAAGGTTTGTAACACGTGTTTCTGTTATTTTCCTCTTTTATTTCTATTTAGTACTAAGCTAATGATATAAATTTGGATGATGATGGAAATTTTTAGCATATTGTTTTTTGCTAAATTTATACTATAAATATATACTAAGATTTTTTTAACCATTTTTCCTTTAATTTTGAACATGAATTATATCAACTTGATTTATTTCACCAATAAAGAAAAAATTATGCAAAGAAGGGTTAAATTTATATATCCTGAATTAATGTTGAACTAGTATCGCATTTTGTTTGTTTTAATATATATTTTGTTTAAACTAAATAAAGCATCACTTTATTTAAATATCATTATCATAAAAAAATAACGTCATTGCTGGTACTAACATAATGAGTTTCATTGCAAATTTCAGACATAAATGAATTAATTTTCAATGTAAGTTGTGTGATAACAAAATAAGTTAACTGAATAAATTAACGCTGTATTTTTGGGGAAATAAAATCCCGTTCAATTATACATGATTCAATTTTACTAAATAAAAAAAGTGAAGAATAAAGATTTTAGTTTTGATTTGTCAAGCAGATATTTGATCTTATATTAGCCTGTTTTGAAGCATTGCAAGAAATCTACATTTTTTTTATGAAAAAATTTCAGCAGAAGGAAACTATACATATCGTAAGTATTTATTTTTCCTTTGTTTTGAAAATTAATAATTTTTTTTTATCATTAAGCAACTTTATTGGAATTTTCTTCCTTATTCTTCGTTGTATTATTATACAGCTTTATTAATCTACCAGAAGTATGTTTCAGTTATGTCAACATATATTATTTTCAAAATTTTGGATGGAAAAATGTCTAGTTACTTTAGAAGTTAAGTCGTTTAATTTTTGTACAAATTAAATTACTTCTAATTATAAACTTTCATCGATTCTATTGGAATTCGTTCATCCCTTTTACTCAGTAATCGTATTTTAGTGTTATGTACTAATATGAAGCTTCGGTTTTTTCTATATCTATCAGGCATAAACAAAATATTGTTATTTCTCTTTCTTTTAGAAAAATATTTTCAAACAAAGATAACGATACTACTAAAAAAATTGATATTTTTGAACTGAAATATTTCTGAATATTTCTTTAAGAAAGCTTAGTTACTTTTTAACTATATAACCATTAGAGATGACTGTAGTGAAAACAAATGATTGTATAATACATCACTTGCTAAGATCATGAATAAATCAACAAATACTACTTTAAACTAGAGTTTTTGCCATACAAATGTTTGTATGGATGTTTTATACCCATACATCAAGTTTCAGATCAGTAAAAATTATATCTCCTTAATAGGATTGATCTCAGTCAAAAATTGTTTGTATAGTTAAAAAAAGAGTAAAAATTACTAGCTGAGATTGCCAATTATCTTGACATATCAATTTATATCAGATCCTTTTCTATCAAATTGTTCTTTTGGAATATTTTTATTTCATGCAATACGTTACAACTTAAGGGTGATCTTACTGCAAAAAATGGCTGCATAATAGAAAAAAGTAAATAAAAGAACCCTTAATGAGACCATTAAAAACTATGACACATAAAAATTTATAGGATCTTTTGATATTTTGTAGTGTTTCTACAAATACACAAAATATGAACTTATGTCTCCGTTTTAATATAATACAAAAAAGCTGAATATAGAAAATACTAATTAGAATACAAAAAGAGAATAACTCTTAATTATAACTCATATCGTGTCTTTTACTATCAAATAGTTTGCTTGGAAGCTTTTTTGTCATCAACAGTTACAATTTCAAGAAAAATCATGTCTCCGAGTTAAGGACGAACGCATTTCATAAATGGCTGAATAGGG
>JAPDSC010012745.1:769540-789174 GCA_026290005.1 Latrodectus geometricus | reverse complement strand
ATATATATATATATATATATATATATATATATATATATATTAGTGTCCTGATTATGTATATTACATAATTAGAATAATGACGAACTTAAAGTATTCTGCATATAATGAACAATTGTTTTTTTTTTATTTTTTTCAGAATTTAATACATTTTACACTATTGTGCAGCTCGCATAAAATATATATATTCATGATAGTTATAGATATAATTTGAGTTTTATTTTGTTTGATATTCGTCTCTCTGGAGAAACATATAGTGAGGAAATAAATGATTGACGCATTACAAAGATGATATATTAATAACTTTCTTAAAATAAATTAAAAATAATCTAAGGTGCTATCCTATTAGTAAGTTGTTCCTCAATCGGCATATTCTTAAATTAAATGGGAGAATGTTAGATGAAAGGTGAAACCTATTTTATACTCCTTATGCTTTTTTCCCTTATATGTTCAAGTGAAACGGTAGTTAATATCGAAAATTATCATTATAATAAATGAAGCATAAAATTTTAAAAATTAGTTTCTAAAAGTACTGAGAAGATTGTTAATTATGCAGTGTAAATATGACTATTTAAAATAAAGTGATTAAAAGAAAATTTTAAAATGTAATTAATAAGACAGTTTCCAAGAGTTTTCAACCAACACGTGCAAGAAACACTTTATTATAATTTCACGAACAAACAAGCTTATACTTCCATAAACATGATACAACATAGAGGCACATAATAAACATTTCAGCTTTTCACAAACATCATTAAATATATTCAGATTATTACATATAGAGGAACGAAGTTGCAAACTAGCCTTTCATTTTCTTAAAGTAATTAAGAAAACAGTTTTAATGAAATCTACATTAATTTCTTAAATAAATTAATTAAAATCTTACATAAATTTTAAATGAATATTGTATAATACACATATCAAGCACACACCAGAGTTATTCAAAAATAAGATGAAATATTTATCCTTTGTGATGTAATTATCCCACAAAGATATAGTTTGTATGACAAGTTACTAAAATTACAAATTCACAATTACTTAATCAAAATCTTAATTTTCTACTTTTTTGTATATTGATAATTGGTTACAAAAAAAGATACGAAAGTTTTATAGAATAAAATTTAGGAATAGAAAATTATGTTATTAGTTTTATAAAATATATTATTTCCTCTTACTATAACTTTATACTCCACATTTGAAAATTAAAACAAACAATTTTCGTTTGCAAAATTGTTTGGCAGAACATCTAATGCTTAAAAATTTAAAACATTTTAGACACTATTTGTCAATATTGAAATTCAAAATCACAAATCAAAGATATCTTTGGTCACAGATTATCCAATATTTTTGGTAATGTCAAACAATAGTATAAATGTATAAACTTTCATTTTCTAAACTACTAAGACATTTTAAGGGTACAGCCAAAGCTAATTTCTCCATAGATTCACAGTTAAAAATTCTGCATTTACAGAAAACATTGTAAATTTTCTGTTATTAGACTTAGCAGAATCACGATATACATAACACATGATGACATGTATTTTATATAGTCAACACAGAAATTCAATGACTTAAAGAAAGAGAAAGAGAGCTTCATCATATAAATAACTAAATAATATTTATTTCTTTGAAGGCATAAATATTATCAACACAATTTTGTATTTGTTACAAAATTGTACAAACTTCGCAATGTATATATAACAGTAGAATGCCATTTATCATGCATTTTTATAATTTCGAGGTATTTAATTTTATTTTTAGATAAATTAATTTTTTCATTTATAATTTATAGTATTTTCTACTTTAAAAATTCTATAAGAGAAACCAATAGCACCAGTTATATACCATAGGACAATGAAGACATGTCCTAATTGATATGATTTGCGGTGTATATAATTATATATATTTATATATATATATATATATGAACATATATATTTATATACATATGTATACATATATATATATATATATACATACATACATAATGTAGTATTTATATTTGCTAAGTTTATTAAGCTTTCAGGCAGTATGAGAGGAACACTCTATAGCAACAAGCTTCCAAAAATGCTCGCAAATGAGCTCCAATTTTATATTACCAAGGATTAAACATAAACAATTTGAGAAATTATTTTAGCTTTATAAAAAGCGCAGAAGAGCAGCATTATGTAAAAATAATATATATTTATCAAATTTGCATATTAAGTTAAAATTTTAATAAATTTTAAATAACTATAAAATTTTGTTTGTTGTAAGTATTCAGTGCGAAAGATACTAAATTTTTTGTTGCCTAATATAAAGAAATACAGAGAATTTCACTCTTAACAATGAGTATTCTGTAATGATAGGTTATATCAATTTGAAAGTGAAAATTTGAAAAAAAGTGACTTTTATTTATAATAACATTAAAACAAGTGCATTTTTCAATATATTTTTTTTATAAAAATATAGGTTCTCTAATTTAATATATATATAGATATAGATATATATATATGCAATTTTCTAAGGAAATATATTTAAAATTTAATATTAGAAATACTTAAAATAATTTATATCTTAGAATATTGTTATATTTTAGAATATAATATTTTTTCATAATAATAATGACAAAATCAAATAGTTTAATGTCAATGTAGAAAAATGGGCAATAATGATTTTAAATTTTACAACAGTCATCCGCATAAAATAATTTAATCAATTAATGTGAATTATATACTTAAATCTTTAACTAAAGGATTGTTATTTTATTAGATATTTAAGAAAGAAATGTAAGACAAAGGCTTGCATTACAAAGGATAAACTCTTTAAAACAAAATTTTCGATATGTTCATTAAAGTAAAGTGTGCTTAAAGGTATTATTTTTTATGTATTTTTTATATTAGACTATGCAACTTAATTTTATGATCAAGTCGATATATAATTGATATGTTTTATTATTTAGTAATATAATAAGACGAAAATTTTAATTGAAATTTTAATAGGAATAAGATGATTGATCATTTGAAAAGTTGTTTTTACTTAATAGTTTATTTATTACAGTGATAATAGATCCAATATAAATTTCTTTAATGATAACAATTGAGATTTCAGTCCCTTCAAAACAGAAAAGCACACGGAGTTAATCTATATTGTTCAAAATTTTCAGGTAATTATACAGACATATATTTCTCATTAAGTGAAAGCCGAATGATTATATAAAATATAATTTTCATGCGGATTCTTTTAAGCAAATTTATGACTTGAAATATTCTGAATTTCAGTTAATTATCACTCTTCCTATACCATTTTATTAAATGTGTCAAGTACATTTTTATTAATTGACGGAAGTATACTTTTAAAACTTTACTTTTGTGATTGTTCTCTGAAAAATTAGTTCTGGGATTCGTAATTATATGAAAGTTTTCATTTGCTTCAAGTCTCATTATGAGATATGATTTTTTCATCACGCTTCATAATATAATTTTTACTTTTCGTAGAAAATTGTGTCATTGGTCTTTAATTATATATTAATCTTATTTTTTATTTATTCATGTTTCTTGTTTATATTAGATGATTTTGAAAAAAAGTTGTCAAAATAATCTAATATTTAAAATATAAATATTACATTTTTTTTTTGAAAACTGCATTAAATTACGGTAATTACGATGATTAGTAATAAGTGTATAGGAAGCACATAGCTTACAAAATCTTTAAAATAATTATTTTAAGCATTATCAAAATTTATGAAATTGGAGATTTATATTATTACGAAAATTAATGAATAAAATGTTCACAATTATTTTTTTAATTCTTTATTATCATTGGTTTTACTATTTTTATCATTTATATTATGTTTGATGCTATAAATGAACATCCAAAAAATTTGAATCAGGGGGATATTTATGCACAGAACTCTTGTAAAATCAAAAAAACAAACAGAAAAACGTTAGTAAGAGTATAATCATATAAATTCTTTTAGCTTATAATTCTAAAAATAAATGTTATAATTATTATCTGGGGACATTTATAGCGATGAATAAAAATACTTGATTAAAATTTAAAATTTCAGTGTTTTAATTAGAAGAAATCCTTTTATTTTTATTTTTTTTTATCTACATGTAGAATATATACAAGTAGTAAGTAAGTGTGATTAAGTAATCAAGGAAAACTTTAATCAGATCCCATGTAAAATCATTAATAAATTCGAAAAAATATGAAATATTTCTGAATTATAATATATTTTCTTAAGATTTTTGAACTTAATATTCCAGTTTAAAATTCAGAAAAAAGGCTTTAATAATTTGAAATTTTTTTAGTACATTGTTATTTTTCCACTACTAGTTAATTAATTTTGCTAGTAATAGACACTAAGTTAAAAATATTTATTTTCTCTTAAATACTATAAATGTAATTTAATCCAGAAATAAATTTTTTTCTTCATACTTATCTTCAAAGCAAAGGAGCATATAACTTGCTAACAAAAGTAATTGAAAAACATATATTATTATTATTATTATTATGCATTGGTTTTAATTTTACAAACTGAATAGAGTTCGGATGAAAATTTGACAGAGTAAAGTTTATAAAGTGGTGGAAAAATAAAACTTAAAAATATAATATCTTTGTCTTCAAAAATAATAAACTTTCTAAAAATTATATATTTTAATTATAAATGGGGACATTTATTATTGAATATATATAACTTGTCGAATATTTCTTATAGACTTTTTTCACTACATCTAAAAACACTATTGTATTTCAATATCACATCAGTCTTTGATATAGTATTGCACAGAATAAAATATTTACTAAACATATTTTCAAATATATTTAGAAAATAATGCTGCTCTCCGTTTCATAATTTCATTCTCGCATTTACAAGACATTCAACAACACTAAGAAAACAAAATAAGCAATACACAAATATTACATTGACAAAGTATTCATCGAAATCAGCGCTTTTGTCTCTTCAGATGAATACATAATCAAAATACATCCACTGGTCGATACAAGGCTGTATATCCGCAGCATCTAGCTCGAAGATGATCCACAAATACAAGAGCTTCCGTGACATGTTCTACTAAAGCAGAACACTCACACATCAATACATATGTTATTCCTCCTTCTGGGAAAAGTTTTTTGTGGAAAGTTAGTCTCTTCAGCCCTAAATGCTTTGGTAAACACTTGTAAACTTGACGAGCACCTGTCCAGGTCAACCAGTTCTTTTCTAATTTTTCCCTATCCTCTCCAGGAAAAACTCGAAATGCAGAAATAATGTATCCTGTCCCATCGTCTATAGCATGCTTAGTTAAACCATCGAGAGAAGGTTTAACAATAGTAGCTACTTCTTCATATCCAGCTAAAAAAGGAGAATAAATATAGTTTAAATATATACAAAAATACATTTTGTGTTGAACCAGAAAATTAAAAGCAAATCATGTTTTCAATTAAATACTGAGAATTTCCATATCACTAACAAAAAATGACAAATTAAATCGAAATAATTTATCCCTAATATTTTCAAGTATTGAAAAACACTTATATTTAATTAATATTAATGGGCACTTAAATAAAGTATTTATAGTTATTTATTTGTTCATCTAAAAGAAACAAATTTAATAATCAGTTAAGTCAATAATAAAATAAACTAAAATATTTATTAAAAAAATAGGAATAAAAAGATAAGTAAGATTAATTAACTTTATTTTATTGTGATTCATATTATTTTAACATTTTGAACTGTTAAAGTATAATATAAATAATATGATTTTCTATAGAAATTATAATCAAAGTTTAGTTTTAAGACTTCCATTTATTGTTTAAAATGTTCGTTTAATTTTAGCACTATATCATACTTTTAATGAAATAAAAAAATTAAATTTAAAAGAAAATTTCAGGTATTTTTTAAGAAATAATATTATGCATCGAACGATTTCTTTTAAAATACCAAATTGGGTTAGAAATGAGCTATCTAATTAGATAAAAACGAAGTACTAAACCTATTATGAATATAATTTGATTTGAAAACTGCTCTCAAGTTAAACTGAAAGGCGACGACTTCAGAACAAAAGATGCTTACTGGAGGTCGGGGTGTGGCTGCTAGGAAGGTGGAGTCCCGGTTACGTGAAAAGCTTTGTAATTAAAATTACGGATAAAACAGGTATTTAACGAAAGTGAGCATTGATATATCAGAACAATGCGTCCAGGAAGAAACTGGATATTACACTGGGTATGTTTTATAAAGAATTCCCGGTTACGAATTGAAAAATGTGTTTCTATGTGTTTTAATAAGGAGTAAAAATTGCTAAGGAAAATAGAAAGTAATGTTAACACTACAATTTTATGATAATTTTCAAAATAAAATTAAAATTTTGCACCAAATAATTTTTGCATATGAATTTATAAATAATATTCTAATAAATTTGTAGCATTATATGTTTTAACAAATAAATAGCTATTAAAAAACTAAAATCTTTATGACAAATGTAAAATATTATGTTAAAATACTTAAAACCATAATTAAAGCTTTATTATAATGAATAGAAAGAAAATTTGTACAAATATTAGCTGAGAAATACGTGTTTACTAGTAGAAAATTGTTGAAGAACTATGATATTTTCTGCCATTTAATAATTTTAAATAAGAATATAACTTTAGTTATTTTCTCATCAGTATCTTTCTCAAAAGTAATTCTAGCTATTAATTCTGAAGTCAAAAATTCAGATATCTTGAGTGCTAAATTTGTATCTTTACAAGAATTAAGAAAATGGTTCTACAATGCTGCAACCGAATTTATTCTTAACATTAAAAATATAGACGAACTAAGAAATCTAATATTTCAAGTCATATTAAATTTTTTAGATATTAATTCTAATCAACAGATTATTGTACATCAAGGTATACAACATTAATTCTATTAACAGTATGTTCGGGAGGAATGAGGAACTTTTATCAATCACTGAATTAAAATTATTCAAAAATAAAATGATGAAAACTATTCTCTGTAGATATGTTTGAAAATATAAATAAATCCATCATTTCAATTAAAGCTAAATACAGGCAAAAATTACCCACAGATAATAAAGCAAATAAAAATCAATTCTTTCGAAATTGTTCTTGGATAGTAAGTGCATATTTCTATCCAGGATTGTATATATTTATTCATGAAGTCAAGAAATATGCCATATCTAGCATTACCTTTTTCGAAAATGTAACTATGATAACGTTCGAAAAAAATCTAACGTAATCGATCTCAACAAGTCATCAAATTAGAGAAAATGCATGCAAGAGAATTAAAGGCTTTAATAATGAAAAGCTACAATATATCACCATATCACTGAAAATGGTTTCAAAACAAAGTTGGATTGGAAACTCTGGCCAGGCATCTCCTCAAATGAAAAATAAATGCCTGCTTCAAGGTCTTACTTTGAACACTGTGTAATACCAGTATATTTTAAGTGATATTATGACACACACATACACACACACAATCAGCAATATCACTCTTGCTAATTTTCCAAAACTTTGAGATTAACGACAATCGTGATAAACATCAGTAGAAATATTATTTTAATCAATCATTGTAAAAACTATATTTAAAGAATTATGTCCGTACTCCAACAGTGAGTGTTATACGTCCTGAACATGCGTTCACATTGAAACTCATATGATTGTGCTTTCTGTAACATCATGATAATTTTACAAGTTGTATTTCTAAGAAATTCTTTCAATTCTGACAGTGGTCATTAATAAACTGCTATAACTATCGTCTTTTAAGCAATAAAATTTTGCAGAAAGAATGTTTACTAAGAATGAAATTAAAAGTCACTGACTTTTTTAAAAATAAGTTATATATGTACAATGAAATACATTCCCTCTTTTATTTTTCCATTAGTAAATGTTTGACAAACATTTTCATCAAAACGAAACAGTTTTATATGTAAATGAGTTATTTGTATACATATATAATTTAATTCATTTAATATGTTTAGTATTCCCAATCCGTAATAAATAATTTTTTGCACCTAATTGAATCATTAAAAAATTGAATTTATAATTGCCGTTTTAATGTTTTAGTTTTTTCCTGTATCTATGTACATAATTCTTCTGATGAGTTGATCGTACACTTACGCATTAAATTTATAAACCCTTCTAAATTTTCCCTTTCTAATGACATAAATTTGCTCGATATTTTGTTCCATTGTGATAAAATTCTGTAATGAAGAAATTTTTTTAAAAATCAAACAATTGACCTATGGACTTTGAGATGAATAAGTAATGTTCATTTTTCTCCGAACATATTTGTGGCTTTTTGAATTTGCATTTATATGTGTTTGCATTATTGATTTGATTTTTTGCAAACGTATTACTGTTGCACGTATACTTGAAAATTTTGATCCAAAGGTTATTACTGTATTCAAATCCCTCTCAAAAGTTAAATGTTAAATAAATGAATTCAAAGTAATAATTGGCTTTGAAAATTCCATTTTATTTTTTAATTGTATTTCAGTAAAAAAGCATTTATTGTTGAAGTCAAAATTTTTCATTTTAGATTCACTAAAAATGTAGGAAATGTATGAGATCAAAAAATTTGATTTATTAATAAATTGAAAACATAAATTGAGTTATATTCACTGCAGCATTCTAAAAAATTAAATATTCCTTTGTGAAATGAATTAAAACACGACCACAAAATTAATTTACTGACTGGTAGTTTATCTGTATCTGTCACTTAGTATAAATCTTGATTCCTTTCCATTATTAATCTGTAATTCTGTTTGGCATGAGTAGGGAAATTGCTGATTAAATTGATGATTCTCTCTCTAATCTCATTAAATGCTGGGTAGATGTTAAGGATTGATTTTGGAGATGAAATCAATTGAGAACTGAGCATATCAAAGATAATGTATTGAGTATGAGGTGCTAATGTTGTGATCTCAAGCCTTACTATATATTACACAAATTGTTTATCTTGAATTTTTTAGAAGAATTAGCTCCATTATGCATTCAGACTAAGATATTAAAGGCTAATTCAAAGATTTTTTTATTAGTTTTCTACGTACTGTTTAAAAGTTATTGTAAAAATATAATTTAAGGCTTTATTATTTTAATTACATCTAAATGTTTTGACATGAATTCACAAAGAAGTTATATCAAGCATATTAAAAAAATTAAAAACTAATCTATCATCATATTTGCATACGTTCTAAATATGAATCTTGAAATAGTTGTATAATTTATCAAATTTTACAAACTTATTTTCAGAAAGAAAATTCCATTTAAATAAAAATGATAGTTGTTCATGTAATTCAATGTGCGTTGGATTTTTAAGAAGTATTATTCAACATGCTAAATTTTTAATTATTTACAATGTTAAATATTTCTATATTTTGTGGTTAAATTTTACAATTGCTTTTATTTATGAAAATATCTTTAACTAATTTAAAAATTGAATTTAAAAATAAGTAAAACTACTGGAAAAGTACATAAATATCTTGTTATAAATTTTACTTGCATTTTGCGAAAATATTTTGATAATTATTATGAGTAACGCTTGCTCATATTAGCTTGATACTTAAGACTGAAAAAAGATGAAAAAGATAAGCTATCTCATAAGGATAAGATAACATGCTTGATAACTTTTAATAGTTAAACTTAAATATGTTTATATTATTAAAAAGAATAAGAAAATTCAATAAACTTTCTTCCTACTTAATTTCCACAAATTGTTCAGATTAGTGAGCCGGAAATTATTTCTTAAACCGAGTAAAAAATTGATTCACTACTAGGTGTTTTCCTTGTCTAAAACTAAAATTGTATAACGTTTCTTACATACAATGTGTGTAATTATATTTACCAATTAAAATAACAACTTTGTTCGTTAAGTTTCTATTTATCTGTCATGTAAAATTTAAATTTTTGCTTATTCAATAAATACAAAATTTTATGTAAAGTTAAAAAGATATTTAGTATTTACCATTTAGTTCTTAAATTATACGAACATAATGAGAAATAAATTGTGGAATTTGGCTGTAACATAATACTTAGAAATAACTTCCTAAAAAAAGCTCAAGTAACTTAATAGATTGAAATTAATTAACATACGTTTCTTGTTAATATAGTTTCATTATTATTATTTTTAAGTTAATCCTCCTGCGCATCCAGATAAGGGTTTTAAAAGCACCTAAATAGGGCATCGAGTGAAGAATATGGTTATCTTAGACAGATAAAAGAACGATGATCTGTTCTTCAATATAAGTCATTTATGCTGAGAGAAGACAGCAAATACTTGTTCAAAATCAGCCTCACTGCATTTGGATTTCTTTTTAACCGGCTTTACACAACATTTGTTTCATAGATCCTAGTATATTTTGAATGATTCGATTTTATGGAAAACATGCAAATGTTGAAAAAATGAGATCAAAATAATAAAAAAGAGTTGAATTTACTTGAAAAAGCCATTAAAATATTTTTGAATGAGATTTTTATTATAAAAGTTAATTTATTTATTTGTTTTCTCAATGTCAATAAAATTAACAAATGATAATAATTTTTGAAGTTATTTCTTTCACATTTTTTTTAAAGTAAATTGTTTCTGTTTATGAATTTTTTCTCAAAAATTTCTCGATTATATTCATGTTCTTTGAAATAAAACTCACTTCTTAAGAAATATTTTTCAATTGTGTTCTACTTAATTTTTTGAAATGAGTAACTGATAATACACATTTGTTATTTTGTGTAGATAAGAATAAAATGTTTTGAATATTGAATATTTTTTATTATTATTAAATAGTAAAATTTCATGAGTTATATTTTTTGTTTGATAACATAAAAACAAATAATTAGGTAATTAAAAACTCATGACATCAAAATTCAGAAAAAAATAATTTCATCTATAAAAAATTCCATTCCCTCAATAAAAAATTCACTTTTCTTAGTTGCCTTCAGCTAAGAAAAGGAAAATGCTGCTGAAGAAATTTCTTTTAATTTATATTTCATCACTTAATCTTATTTTACATTCATCTTTTAATTAAAAAATTTTTTTAACGGCAATTATAATATATTCCCGAAAAATTTTCGAAGAAGCAGCTATATCTTTAAAAATCAAACATTAGAATAACTAGGATTATTTACGGTTTAATTATATTAACTTAATATATTTAAAAAGAGGAAATTAAAATTTGGATTTATTTCAAAGAACATGAATAAAGCTCATTTTCAAAAATAAGAAATTAATCATAAAGATAAAATTTCGAATAATAATAAAATTTTAGAGATCGTAAAATGATTTGGAATTGGTAACCATACAATAAAAACTTACATATTAATGGGTATTATAAATCTAAATTCTTAAAATATTGACACATTTTTTGTAGTTCATTACTTAAGAATGATAATTAATAATTTCTTGATTAACAGCACAAAAGTCACGTCATATAAAATGTAAATGATATCGTCATATCGTCTTCTAATTTAAGTGTTTGTATTCTTTTGGGAAAATAAAACAAAGAAGGAATGAAAATATTAATTAAATCCCTTTTTTATGCTTTTGATAAATCACTTACTGTCTCGAGATATTGAGATGCATACTACATATATATATATATATTATTCCTGTTGTTTCACTTAGATTAAATACTGAAGTTATAAGTGGTCAAAAGTTGTTATTATTGTATTCTTAATATGATTTAATTATGAACTGAAGAAAGATTAGTTTATAATTTAATTACTCATTATTTAAAACTGCTATCAGTTCTTTGAATTTCAATAACAATGTTGATTTTGTAAAGTAACAAATGAAGATAATATGATCTCAATTCAAGTTAAAGAATTGTATTACAAAACTGTTATCTTGGAAACATATAAATCGTTAAGTTCCAGAAAACAAAATTTCATAATTCTTTTTTATATCTTGAAGTCAATCTTACTGGAACTTACATATATTTCAAAAAATCGTCTTTAATTTTCAAGTCATTGATTTCAAGTTTAAAATTGCCCAGAAAACATTTAGTGACTTCGTTTTATTTAAATATAATAAACAATATATAACTAAGGAAAACAGCACTCGCATCTTATTATTTTGCAATACAAAATTTTAATTAAAAGATTATTTAGGAAAAGAATTATTAAAATCAATATAATAGAGCTTTCAATTAAAACAGCACAAATTCATATATTTTGCAAGATAAATAATGTGTCAGACGTATTTACTCTGTAAAATCATTATTATAAAAATTATTATGTACACTTAATTAGGGAAACAACGCATGAACCACTAACCATATTCAAGAAATTCAATAGTTGAATACTTGTTACATTTTTTAAATTTTATCTAATATGGAAGAAACCAGTTTGAATAAGCAAAATATTAGGTTACTCAAAATTTTTCAATGAAAATTTTAATAAATATTAGAACAAAACTAGACTGAAAATTTATGGTGAGAAAGAACCAAAACTGTATATAAATTGAAGGAGTGGTACGTAAAAACTTTTCTTCACCTTTAAAGTATTTCTCTTGTGCTCCTTTTTAGCATAAATAATTTATTTTTTCTTTATTTACCAAACACAAATCACAGGAATGATAAATTTATACAACTATTGTCAATAATCTGTATTGATTTTTTCTTATTGACGCTTCTCTTTTTCCCTTATTCAATTTCCCTCATTTTACTTCTGTCTGGAATTTCAAATTACAAGAACTAAATCAGACAGACTTCAATACATGCTATATTAGTAAATAAATTTATACCAGTAAATTTCTAATCGGAATAATTTTTTCTTACATCAAGTGTGCTCGCTGCCTTTTTCGAAGTGTCTCTAAGGTATATTAACAGTTCTTACGTGATTCATTACTAATGTGAACTGTCGAAATAGTTGTCTGCAAATTTGATTTGCTGTACTAAATAGTTGGATGTGCCTGGCTTTGTAGTGATAAAAGTTGTTTTGAAAAATATTTTTATTGTTCATGATACTGCCGTAGCATACTGAATAGTAATTTTATTATTCTTCATTTATTTTTAGTATTTTTCCTCCTTAACCATTTTAGAGATTGAAATGCTATCATGTTAGAAAAATAAAGGAAATATCAGAGCAAAAATATCGATTTACAGCAAAAATATCAGATTTATTATATTAACTGTCATAAATTGTTATTGAAAACATTTATTTTATGTAAAAAAGGAAAAAAAGTTATTAAATATTTTTAGTAAATTGTTTTAAGAAAAATTAATTATAATATCAATAATTTCACTAAACATAATACTTAAATGAAAGAATCATTTTTTCTTAAAATATATAATGTCAATTCCAACTATTTTATTGTAAGTTTAACATAAAATATGGTTCTTTAGATATATAACCTTTCATGACTAAATTATCATCATTATTTTGAGAAACTTCATATGTAAGATTTAAATATCAATCATGTTTACATACGCGTAGTTTATGGTGAAATTAATTTTTAAAAATTTACTAAAAATAACATTATATTGATACTTACTATGTACACTAAATTATCATGAGTTTATAATTCAAATAAAAGGACACATATTATAGCCACGTTAACCACAATGATCGAAATACGCATAAAATTGTTTTTGAGCAGATTAAGAAAATGAGCATATTACTTGTTTTTGATCGATAATTTCCAGGTAATTTAATTATTGCTTTTGCTTTTCGTATCCATCTATAACGAAAAGATCATTATGCATTTCTGCTCATGTGATTTTCGAAACAGCTTAATTTGAGTTTTTTTCTTTTGGGTTATTTAAGCCAAGGGTTTTTTTTTCATATTTAGGTAAGTAGGTAGGTTGTATGACGGACACTTTTGGAGCTCTATGCTAAAATACTTGTAGCTCACATTAAAGATGATAACTGGAGATGAATAATAACTAATTAATTAAAGTTGTTTAAAAAAAGTCGATTAAAGACTTTAAATCAATCAGTGGAGACTAAGAGATATGTCTTGAAGTGAAGAAGATAAGTCTGTTTCACAAAATCTGTTCAAAGAAAGTAAAAATTACAAATTTTTACTTTTTATGTCTTTAAGATTAAAATCTTTTAGTAAGTAGCAAAAATTCGCAGCAAGCAAGAATTTTATTTTCCAGATTTGAAGATAATTCAATTAGCCAAGAGAGCGATAATGCTTCTATTCCTAATCTTTTCCTTAGTTGGTTTCTCAGATCCTCATATAACGGGCAGTCTAGGAAAATATGATGTATAATTTCAGGATCTCAGCATAGACAGCGGTTCGTATGCCAGAGATTAAATCTAAATCGAACCAAGTTGGTACAGAAGGATCTTGTTGTACCTCTGACCAACCATACATCTTCTAATCAAGATTTCGTTTGTTGCCTATGATTTTTTAATACATGTGAAAGGAGAGAATGCTTCGGCATACTTGCTATTTTTCCATTGGTCAAGTCTTTTCTTTAGAAAAAGTTTCCTGATGTGTTGCTCCAGATCCTCAGGAGAAATGGATCTTAAAGCATATCGACTCTTAGTTTTTGCTCTAGCCAACGTGTCAGCGATTTCATTGCCCATAATCCCTGAATGTCCAGAGACCCAAACTAACTGTATTGAAAATTATTTTTTTTAGATTTCAGAATTTGTAATCGAAGCAGTTGGATAATAGTCGGGGATATCCTGGAACAAACAGAAAGAGCTGAGATACAAGTAAAAAAATCTGTGAAATTGACATATTTCTTTGGTCCATAGCAGATTTTAGAGACTGCAATAAGTAGTGCCATTTTTTCGGCTGATGAAATAGAGTTAAAGGAACTAATATTTCCTGTCATTGAGATACTGTTCGTAAAATTAAGTATAGCAATACTCGTGTTTGGTCCCTGTTTGGAAACATCAGTAAAAATCAGCGTATCTTCCTGGACTGAGGACTCACAAACCTGGTGAAATAGCTTACAAACTGTATCATCTGGGCAATGATTTAGTCTGAAAAGAGAGTTTCGAGTTACAAATGGAAATTTTTGTTGACATTTCTGACCACTCTGTAGGAGCTTTTAATATGCATGGTGCATTAATTCCTTGCTGGTTGAACCACCTCTCAGTTCTGATGGTCAGAGGAAAATTAAGGTTAACTTGATTGTAATTCAGCTTCTCCCTAATTGAGGCACAAGGGGATAGTGATACTTTGCTAAAGTTCCGAATATAAAATTTTCAGGAGAACATATTACATCTGGAGTGAAGAAAAGTTAAACCTACTTCTTATAGAAGAATCGGTATGGGGGTCCACTTAGAAAGACCTGTTGCAATTAGCAAACATTGTGATATATAGTTTCCATGAGCTTTCGATCTGTTGCGCATGCTGAAGCAAATATGTGACAGCCATAATCAAGACTGGAGACAATAAAAGACATCACGATTTGAAGAAAATGAGTAGTTTGGACAACCCAATTATTTCTTGCAACGCCTTTTAAAGCATTCAACTTTTTTGATACTGCTGCTCTCTTTTTCTAAAAATGATGGTGAAAAGTTAAATTGTGAGGAAAATTCAATTTCAAAATTCGAATATTTTTACTCCAGGAAATAGGATGAGTGTTGATGAACAAGTTGAAAATAGGTTGTTGTCGCTTAGAAGAAAAGTTAATTACAGAGCATTTTTGTGGGTTTATAGACAACTTCCAATATTAACACCAGCTTTGCAATATTCCAAGTGCTGATGTTAGTTTTACCTGATTTTTTTCCAAATTAACAGATTCGTACATTAGAAGTATATCGTCTGCGTATATGAAACATTTTATGTCTACAATATATGTTTAATATTACATTATTAAACATATCGTAGAGCTTTGTCATAAACACTGAAAGCAGGAACAGTGATAACACACTCTCCTGTGGAGCTCCCCTGTAAGAGGTGACTGACAGAGGGAGTTTATTTCTCCGCTTTACTTGAAAATAATATGTTGTGATAAACCCTTGAATCCAAAGAGCAGTATTTCCTTTGATGTTTGCTGAAGCAGTTTATAGAAAAGGCAATTTATAGAATTTAAAGCTGAAGCAATTGAATTATACTGAAGCAATTTATATAATCATAGATCTTTGAAATATCCATTGCAACCAAAAAAAATAATAATTTTCTCGAGGATCTAGCAGAAGTTATGTAATGGTAAATGATGGATAAAATCCTCTGTCACAACCTCGATGCTTCAGAAAATTATGATTAGGTAAGACAGGGTGAATATATGGGCAGGGTGGTAAGACAGGAAAAAGTAAGTGTGACAGGGTGAAAGTAAGACAGGGTGGATATATGGGCCATAAATCTCTTCAAAACTATTCTTTCCATTAACTTACACATAACATAGTCAAGGATATAGAATATAGGATAATATGCCCCAAGATGGGGACATTTTTTCCGATTTTAAAATTGGAGCTACAATGAAGGATTAGGATTTCCATATTTCTGGAACAGTATCTGTTATCCATGACTTATTCATCAGATTGAGGATATAATTAAGGTTGGTAGCAGAAAGGCCTTTTAATATTTTTGCAGTTATCTTATCTGGACTAACAAACGAGTTCTTACATTTTGCCAAGACTTCATGCAGTTCAGAACCTGTAAAGGGTCCATTGTAAAAGTAATCATCAAATACCCTCCAGAATTGGTGGGTGGGTATAAAAATCTGAAAAAATATGAGTTTGAAGAGTAAGTCTCTGCCAATGGAGAGTTATCGTGTAATAAAATCAAATGTGAAGTTGGAGCGATTGTATTTTGGATATTTTTTAATAAGTTGAGTAAATATTTCTAGATGTTCAGGTTGATATTAGATATTATCATATCTCATCCCTGTATTTCTGAGACAAAGATAGGAGCAGTTGATGTAATTCCGCTGACGTTCTTTTATATGCTCTCTAAATGTACTTATTACATGTGCGTTTAGCAATACGCCAAAGACTCTTTTGGCCTGAGAGATAACTACATCTGGAATACCACCATGGGGATAAGATTTAGATGGAATATTCTGCCATCTTCGAAACTTCTAAAGCTTATTAATACAGAGATGACTTAATTGATCAATTGATTGAAGGTTACAAATTTCATGAGGAGTATTGATGGAAGCAAAAAAATCTCACCACTGGATTCGTGTTCTGCTCGTTATATTGTGCTCAATATCTCCAATATCTATACAGGTTTTAGAAGGTAAATGATCACTGCCAATGCAATCCGGATGAATATCAATATGACTTAAGTGATACATCTCTGGTGATACAAAAGTGAAATCAATGAGTGAATGCTTATGATGTGGATCATAATGGGTTGGAATTTCAGAGTTCATAGGAGGCAGCAATTATCTTCCTGAATCTATTCAAGAAAATTATTTGTGTTTGTTGAGTTGGAGCAGCTTCCTACTGATGTATGTCTTATATTAAAATCTCCGATGAGAACATAAGGAGGTTGAATCCATCGAATGAAGCAACTCCAAAGAAAATTTTCTAGGTGGAATATAAATATTAATAATAAAAATTGTAGTTGTTGCCACATTGATTTTGACAGCTAAGAGTTCTCTGCCATCAACTGATAGACGTATGGGTGAAAATTGACTTGCTGAAATGAATTTACTAATTGCTAAAAAAAATACCATCACCTCGGCTATCTTTTTTATCCTGACGAAAGATCATTTTGTTAAATAAAGATATCTTGTGAAATTTTTAGCCAAGTATCTTGTATAGCAATAATTTATGCAGCGTTAAAATATTGAAGCTTCATGTATGGGCGCTTATTGAGAACACCATGAGCATTCCATGAAATTATTGAGAACATGAGAAAATCAACTATTGTTGTGATTAAATTTGAACATCTAAAGGATTGTGCACCCAGAAATGGAGTTATGTATCCACTGTTAGAAAAGCTTATTACTTCCCTTTCTAAAATTAGCATTTTCAGTTTTATCCTCTTGAACTTCAGAAGAAATACTAAAATTGAACGCAGAGTTTACAGGTAAAATCGGATTGAATTGAATATCACTTTTATTTGGGGTTGATAATGAGTTTTGGTTTTCAGTACTTTTCCTGGTTTTCATTCTAGCAGGGGAAGATGAATGACTTCTATTTTCAAAAAATTTGTTGAGAGTTTCTCAAATTTCATGAAAATGGAACTAAGAATAGCTTCTTGTTGGGCTTGAATAGCTAAGATTTTTTTGTCAACTGACTCATCAAATTTAGTAAGAAATGAGGTGACCATATCATTTATTCTTGCAGGAGTAATTTCTGATGATTGATTAGATTTGACAATAGTAGCAAAATCAGTTTTAGAACTTTTAAATCGTCTTCTTGCTTCAATTTAAAAGGTAGATGGGTTATTGGTTTAAATTTAAAAAACCGGGTTTCTTCCTCACGAGATGGACATGCCGAATCATCGGAGGAGTGAGATCCTTTGCAGTTTACGCAATATGGAACATTAACAGGACAAGGATCATTATTGTGATGTGAGCCACAAAGTCTGCACAAAGCTGATTGTATCTTACATTTCTTTGTCGCATGTGTTAATTTGAAACATACTCTGATTTGATGAACTTTATAAAATCTTCAAATTTACAATAGATAAAAAAACTTTAATTTGCAATGGGATTTTATGTCCAAACACTTATATATATATATATATATATATATATATATATATATATATATATATATACAGTGGCACAAACAATTGAAGATACACCTTACTTTTACTTTATAAATCTTACTTTCAATCGAAATAACACATTAACTAAAAGTGCAAACTTAATTTTATTCTTAGACAAAACAAAAGGTTTAATTATCATTAAAATTAAAGAAAAATCAATGACAAAATTTTAAAAGAAAAATTTTCAGAGGCATTTTAAATAAACATAAGCAAATTTCTACCTCAAAAAATTGAGGATACACCAATGAAATTTTTGTTTAACTAGCACTAAATTTTTATTCTGCTTGTTCCTATAATAATCTAAGTTTGGGCAATGTTATTTTTAACTTTTTGGACTGTTATTTTTGTCTTTTGTGCAAATTCAAATGGAAAAACGCTTCTCGGAGAGAGACCAATGTTGATGTAAGAAAATTTAAATTAAAATTATTTAAGATAGGAAAATCTTATCGTTAAATAGCTGAAATTGTCAGTAGAAGCAACTCGTGTGTCCAGAAAATCTTTGGATGATTTAAAAGCGATGGATTTATTTAAAATAAAACTGGAAGAGGAAGGAAAATTATTCTAAATGATGTTGCCAAAAGGGAAAATTTTGAAAAATATCAAGATTTATCCTAAACTAAGTGCAGTCAAACTAGCTGCAGAAACTTCTCGAGTAATGGGCAGAAGTGTATGTGCTGAAACCGTGAGAAATGTGATTAGACATGCTGGATATAATAGTCGAGTTGCTCGAAAGAAAATCCTCAAAAGCGTTTGGAGTTTGCAAAAACTCATCAATTGAAGACAGATAACTTTTGTAAGAAAGTAATATTTAGTGATGAATCAAAATTCAACATTTTTGGAAGCTATTGTCATCAGAGAGTTTGGAGAAAGCCGAACAATGCTTTGGATCCAAAAAATTTACTTCCTACAGTTAAACATAGTGATGGTTTGGAGTTGTGTGGCTTCAAATAGGGTAGGAAATACAGTTTTTATAGATGGCATAATGGATCATAAGCTTTATATATTGGGTTGTTCGGAAAGT
>JAPDSC010012745.1:743530-764540 GCA_026290005.1 Latrodectus geometricus | reverse complement strand
TTACAATATTAATAGACAATATTTATTTAAAGAGCAATTAATTTGTTAATCAGAAACATAGATTCACTTATCTAGTAGTTACTTTTAAGTGATTCTTCATATTTATAATATTTTTATCCTTTATATTTTAAATTCTCTTATAGGTAACAAATAACAAATTAAAAATTATGATATTTAAATATCAGGAATCAACTCATCAAAACAATAATTTTTATTCTAAGATTATAAATTTTAACTAAAATATATACGCTTGTGAAAATTATAAATTATATTCTAAAATTTCCAGAATAAAAACTTGTATTTCCGAATACGATCAGATTTTTTTTTCTAAAAAATGTTATAATATTTACTTGAAATATTACAATAAGTAAAATAACAAATATATAAATCAGTTTTCCGTTCAACGAAATGAAAGATTTTTCTAAAATATACAAGAAGTATTGCCAATTGTTATTTTGATTTTTTAGAGTTGTGAGGTATTTAGGGAATCTAATGCACACATTCATTAAAAAATATTGTTTAAATTCTAAGATGATTCAGGAAATGTATTGTGTGGTATTTTTGTTGTTAAATTAAAAAAATAGGTTCTTCTTATTATGTAAGCATGAATATTTTAAATATTGAAAGACAAAATAATATTTTTGATATAATTGAAAAAAAAATGAAATTTTAAGAATGTAAACTTATAATTTTAAACATAATTGTGAAAAATAATTTTAAATAATATTTATAGTAGTTTTTAAAAATTACAAAATGTATGTGAAGTATTAAAAGAAGAAGAATTAACTATTTTAATTAATCATGAATCTCTAAACTGCATGACTCATATTTTAGGAAATTATGTCCGTATTTTATCATTTCAATATTTCCAATATATTGTGTTCTACTGGCTGTCTTACTACCTTTTTGACTGTAGTGATTTGGATATACTGATGCAAGACATTTCATATAAACTGCTTTTAATTCAAGAGGAAAAATTTATGATTAAAAAACAAATTTTCTCAACTTAGTAATTAAAGATTTCTTTCTAATTTCTTTAAAAATGAAGCAATGAAGATAAATGAGTAATACGTGTTATGAAGTGAGTTTACCCGATACAAAAGAATAATCATAAGGAGAATTATCAGTTAGATATCTAAATTTTCAGTATCATTGAAAATGAATATTGGTTCCATTACGTCTTATATTGTATCTGCACTTAAATGTCTTATTGTTATACGTTTACCGAAATTTTAAATGAAGAAAAAAATAATTATGTGTAGATCTCTATTCGAGTGGATATTTAGTAGTTTCAAGACAAAAAATTTATGGCAATCAATTTCCATCAACTGTTCAAGAAAAATTTTTTCCGGTAGAAAATACACTGTGGTTGATTAAAGAACTTAGATTATAAACACATTATACTGAAATTTTTTCTTTTCCCAGCTTTGATTATTTTAATGAAATTAATTATTTTCTTTCTTCCCACCTATTATTTTCATATTATTTTTAATTAAGTGGCTTTGAAAACAATACTCATCTCTACGGGAAATTCTTAATGAGATAATTAAATTTTTTCAAGGAATTCAATTTAGAAATCAATTAACAGAAAAACTAAACAGAAGCTTATTTTATAAGAATGTAATCAATTAAAAAAATAAAGTACTATTTTGATGGCCGAAAAAAAGTTTTGTCTAACAAAAGCAAGTCATAATTTGTGCATATTATTTTTTAGCAATACTCAATGAATTAGAATTTAGATTCAATATTTGATCTGAAGGCTATTTTGAATAGTTGAATAATTTAATTTATTACTAAAACTTTTATCAAAGGCTTAGTGCCATCACTTAAATTCGTCCAGTTTAAAACTACACAATTATTTAGGAAATATAGTTTTTTAATTTAGGAGATCATATCTCTCAAAAATGAGAATATCAGTATTTTTTCAGAGATTTTATCACGTAAATCTCATTACCGTGAGAGAAAAACACTGTCTATTTTTCGGCGCAAATAATAAAACGTACGATATCGATATTTTTCGGTGAGTAATTTAAAATCAAAACGCAAGTTGTGGAATAAAAATGACGAATGGATACGTAGAGTGAAAATGATGAATATGATTTAGAAGGAATTAATGGTAAGAACAATTCTGATTCCGTGTTTCACCATTACTTTGCATGATTGAATATATTAGTATTTCTGATCATGTTTCAGATTATGCTTTGAAACAAAACTAATGATTATGTGTCTGATTGAGAATTTTTTTAAACAAAACAGCAAAGTATTCTAGAGAGCCTTTTTATATTTAAGTTAATAGGAATTTACCAAGAGTTCATTTTAAACTAAAATTGCGCATTTTCTCTTAAGAATAGTTAACACACTCATTAATCTGTAGTGAAATTAAAAACTGAGTATAATATCAAAACTGATTAAATTCTTTTTTCACACTCATTCTTTTTTCATTATATTCCTTCAGTGTTTTCAGAAGCGGCTCAAATTTCTTCAAGAAGTTATTAATAAAAAAATCCAACAATTTAACTTCATTAAACAGTTTAAAATAGATTAACAAAAGTGTCACAATTTATCTTAGCAAAATGTTTTCAATAAAAAATTAGTTTTTATTATACCAAAAAGTGTTGCTTATAAGCAATTAAATTACGAACTTTGGTGTATGTAGATATTTATTTTATGAATCCTTAATGAATTAGAATTAATAATTAACGTTCGATGTCAATGCTTTTTTGAAAGTTTTCAATTAATTACTAAACTAAGTTAATATTAATACATTTTTAATTTAAATATATGTGAAAATATTGATGTTTCCAAAAAAATAAATAAATTGTATCATTTACAAGTTCTATATTTCTTTAAAATTTGAAAAAAGCAACTTTAAAGCCAATTTAACTTTATGATACGTAAAACTGTTTTGAGAGATATATCGATAGATTTATTTAGTTTTTCAAATAATCAGTTTTAGTTTTGTGATTTTACCATGTTATATGAAATATTCTTATCTTAGTTTTGTTTTTAATTTATTTTAAAAGGCATATTCTAAAAGATATCGTGTGATTCTAATCGTAGCATAAATATTTTACAGATATTTCATTGTTATAATATTCTAATAGTTTCAAGCTTATATATATATATATAGCCATTGAAAATCATTTTTATTTTTTATTATTTTTATAGAAACAATACTTTTGTGTATAATTATAGGAATAAAGTTGAAATTTAATTTGATATACCGTAGGGACAAGGGTTACAATAACTACATTATTTATTAAAAAGAATTTATTGTTACAGACAATTTATAAGCATTTATCTTCCATAAAATAAAACAAAGATTTTTACTAGGCATCTTATTTTTTAAAAACAGTTTAATTTTTTATAGATTATAATTTACTCAATGTCTTGTCAAACCACCTTTTATTGGGAGACAATGAGTTAATTTTTGATACTTTCAACAAAATGTTTTTAAGAATTAAAGGAGGATTTAATCCTTTGTTGCATAGGTTCTTCAAATGAAATAATGTGTCCAATTTGAATTAAGATTTAAACAAAATAGGGCGAAGTGTTCCAACAGTTTATAAATTATTAAAATTTACTTTATCAATATACTAAGAATTCCTTATTTGAACTATTTTTTACCTTCTTAATAATAAATAAAATATTCCTTAGGCTATGAAATATTTATTCTCAAAAGTGCCTGCTTTGTCCGAAATATTTTTCTTTCCTAGGATCAAACTAATAACACTAATAAGAATGTTTTTCTCAATTGAAAAGTAAATACTAAATTTGAGGAAATAAACTGATTTATAAAAAAAGTGAAAGACCTTTATATTAAAAAAATGATTTCCCTTTAAGCATGTATCATATCCTTTTAAAATATCTTATTTCATCTTAAGCCTATTCATTGATATGGAAGTTTACTCTTCATATCATATTTTAAAAATCTACAATTCGTAGAATTACAAACAAATATTTACTTTAAATCTTTTGTATCGAAAATAAAAGCTTTCACTTTTAAAATTGAAAGTGCCTAATACACATAGAATTATTCTGAACTAGCTTTGATCTTCGTATTTATTTTGATCTTCGAATTTCATTAACTCTGCAATGAATAGACAGGCTATACTTTTACACAAATAACATATTGATCTTCTATTTCCGTTAGCGCTTTCCTTTGAGAAAGATAATTAATGTCTGTTTAAAAGAATCTCAAACCAGACAATTTGCATGCAGCATTATATACTCAGTTTAAATCTGCATTTAAAATGTTTATGTATTGATCTAGAAATATTGGTTAGTTGATTTCAAAAAGTATTATAGCTATTAAAATATTCTCTGAAAAAAAGAAAAAAATCATTTTAGTTTCGTTCAATATTTTACATTTATGTTATAAGAATGTTACTATTAAGTTCTAAGAAAGGATATATATGTAATGCATTTTACATTCTTTTCTCGATATTTTCAAAACAATTGTTTACTGTCCTCATATTTATGAAAGACTTAGTATTATTGTATGAAGCACAATATATTGTAGTATATTGTACCTGTAAGTTTGGCAATCAAAATAATTTGAGTTTTTTTGTATGTTTTCTTTATAATGAAATTAATTTAATTCAAAAGTATATAATTTGTACCAAAACAGTAATAATTTAATAATTTTGTAACTTAAAATTCAGAAGTTTATAATTTGAAATGTTTTCTTATTTTTAAATTGAATTATATAAATTTCATTGTAATATAATAATTGTAAAAGGAAGAGTTGTGTTTAAGCGAGAAATATTAAATTATGTAATATTAGTTTTAAAATTAAATATAATAACAATGTTGAAAATCATAATATGAAATTGTTAACAAATATTGGGGAAAACATTATCCTTGTATTCTCAGCAATTTGGATACTATAAAAGTAATATGTAAATTTTATTATATTCTCTCTCCCCAATAAACTTTTAATTCAACTGTTAGTTTATTAAGACAGAACAATTTGATGGAAAATTTCCATCACAAATTAATAAAAAGCATCGATGAATATTTTTTGAGGAAAATTTTTTTCTCACGTATACTCTAAAATATTTACTTAATGTAAAAGTATAGAAAGGGCTTTCTAAATTTTATATTATAGCAGGTTAATTAATAGAAATATCCTAAATGTGATATTCCAAAAGCTTAATTTAATCGCATCTTTGTGTTTAGTGAATTTAAGTAATCAAATATTAATGTAGTAAAAATTATCTCACTGCGAAGGTAATTTATATTATTTATATGGACTGTTTGATCAATTGTTAAACACTTTAAATAAATTCGAAAAATTTTTTATTCAAGAAAGATATTTTTTTTATTAAACATACATTAAAGTCAATGATGTGCAAAAAAAAAATGCCCGTTGAGTGACAAATAAACCAAACCAAACGATTATTATGTAAAAATAAAATTTAGATTTTCCTCTTATATTACAACCCAATTCTTAAATATTATGTATAGAAGACATTTAATGGAGACTTTTAATTTGTGTATTTATTAACATAAAACAATTCGATAATAAATAGATACAAAATGTATTTATAATCGAAATGTTTTATGTTTCATTTCCTTATTTACTGTCTCTTCAATATTTCTCAATGTTCAACATTTTTCAATATTTCCTAATCTCTTTCAATATTTTTCAAAGATTAACATTAAAAATACCTTTTTTGTGTAAAAATATAATTTTTACTCAAAAAATATAAAATATGATTAAAAATATTTATATAATTCAGTAGATTTAAAAACGGAACTCAATTCTTCTTTATTTTAAACGTATATTTTCATTTCGAAAAAATAATATTTTGTACCTTAACTGAATATAATGATTAGCTTTACTATTAAGTAATCCTTAATATATTCATCCTTAAGCAGACAGTGCGGGCATTTGTTAATGCTTAATAGGTTGCCTTTCAAAGATTTCCCTTGATTATAATTATTGAACCCTAGAAATGAAATCAGGAAACGGAGAAGAGCTCCATCAGGGTTTATCGCAAATACTAGCTTTTCTGGAAGCCATGAATCTTCCCTGTCAATTACAGACTTTTCCTTGCAATTTCGGATGAAGTATATTTGCTTTCGAAACCGCTCACGTTGGCATCTGCTCCTGTCGTTGAAATGTCGAGCACGCTCTTCATCAGGTAAATATTGCTTAATGTTCACTTATCCGGCCTAAAGTCTTAAACCTTGAACTCTTAAAAACTTTATTATTTATTAAGATGGAGTGTTGCCACATTTGTTGTTAGAGAAATGCCATGTTGAGTAATGCACTTTTAAAATGAAATAAAAATATTAATGTGTGTTTATAACAAATATAAATATTAATGATTATGTACTTTTTTCTTTAATTTTATATTTGAATTCACATATGAAATACATCATATCTTTGAAGTATAAATGTAATCACAATGCTATTGAAAAGAAGGATATTTTTAAAACTGGTGTCAAATCATAAAAATTAATAAAATGAAAAAGGACAAAAGATATAGATTTTTAATAAAAATTTGAGAACATATTTTTATGATCGATTCAGAAACTTCCCTAAATATAATTTTTACATATTGTCAATCACGTTATAGGAAATTTATGTGTTTGAATGAAACAGTTTTACTATTGCTCATACTAAAAATTATAGTTTAAACCCTTGATTCAATTATTTCCAACTTAATTGAATGTGATAGTTCAAAGCTATTACAGAATATGTTAAAATAAATATTGTTAAAAAAACTTACTTTTTCTTTGAAATAAAAGTTGCTTCCTTTTTGTAATATTTTTTTCTTAATGAAATTTCACTCCAAAAATTAAATAATATCTTTTATTTGAAGAATATATCTAAATTATTCCTCTTTTCCCTACATCCGTAATAAGGAAAAATTGACATATACACATTTTAGAATTAAAGAAAATTATGACATTACGAATGTCTATATGTGCAATAATATACATTACTTTATAATGTTTTTATTTGATTAAAATTTATAAAATGATAGTATAGAATTCCCTTAAGAAAAATCAACTTTTGTATGCAAATGAAACTCAATACTAGATTTACGAGATAGACTGTGCATTTGAATATAATCTAAGTATTTTAAATTGCATTTAATTTTAAAGAAAAAGCAATAATAATAATAATAATGTCAATAATAAAACATATCATGAAACAATTTCATTTTGACTAATTTCAAATTTCAAATTTTTTAAATTATTTATTATATTTTTATGCAATGATAAAAATTGAAATTCATCATTAAAGAAAATTTGAATGTGTTTAAGATATGATCAAAAATTTAATGCATTGTTGAATGGTGCTTAAATATAAGATTTATTCAGATATCTACAAACATATATAATTTTAATGAATCACAAACTGAATCAGAAAAATTGTATTTGAGAATTAAAGATTGATAACTGAAAATTCATTACATAAATTTCTAAATACTGTGTGCTAAAATAAGATTGAAAAATATCAGAGTAACGATTACAATAAAAATAGGCAAATAGTTTTTTTCATAAATTGCTCTTGAATATTGTTATATTAGTCCAATTTAATTTACTTGTGATATTTGCTATATAAGTACTTTTTTACTTACTGTATTTTTTATCTTTATAATTTTTCAATTTTTCTTATGCATTAAATTACAAGATTATTGTGAGGATAAAAATGTGTACTCTTATCCTAAGAAAATTTTACGCTCATTTATAAGAAAAAAAAAGAATCACTTTCCTTTCAAACCTTCTTTGATATAGCTTTATTTTTATATACATTTATTACTATATTTAAATTTATTTATTAGAACTAAATATTATGTATGGTAGATATCTATTAACTCACACTTTTGTAAAAACATTATGAACGAAAAATTCTAATTAAAAATCGCTATATGTAATTAAAAATGAAACATACAAAATTATACTAAATTACTAATGTTCGCTGGCAAGAGTGCCCAAATAATTTTGTTAAATTTTCTCGCAGACTCTGTAAGAAAAAAAAACATTAATTTCTTAATGTAAAATATTATTGCATTTTAAATCATACTTGTTTTTGGATTTAAAGTTTAAATTCAGTATGGATAATAATAATTTTTGTAGTTACTTTTTTTTACTTTACATTGAATTTAAAAAAATATATATTTCTGAGCCTTTTCCTTCACTTTGTTTCGTTGAAGATAAAAATTTAAAGTAAGAAAAAAATATGCTGGTAAACTTCCTAAAATGCAAATTTATGAAGAAAATGCTAAAATGTATCTTTGCTTTTCTAAAACATTCTGCCAAATATATAAAAGAAATTCATTTTATCTATGCAATTTAAACCAAAGCCATAAAAACGAAAGAAAATCTAATTATTATTATATTTTTATTTTAACCGACAAGATGTTGAGAGAAGAATTTTCAGACATTTTAACATTCAAGTACCTGTAGAGTTTCCTGTAGCATGTAAAAGTATTTTCAGTATATTTTATAATTTATTAAAAAACTTATATCTTTAGAATCAGATAGTCATATTCTCATAATAGTGTAAATTCTTGTTCATTATTTTCAGAAATAAAAACTTATTTTAATGAAAGTTCTCCTTTAAATTTCTCAAAATTTCGATGCATTTTCTTTATTGTTAAGAGAAAGAAATACTCCAGTGATGCTTCTCCAAAATGGATTCGCATGTATGGTCATGCTGTAGGAATGTTTTAGTATGAGTTTGTTGACGAAAAATGAAGAATAGTAGAACGAATATATCTGACGGTAAACAATTTTGAAAAATCGTTCTCTCGTTTCTCAAGCAACGCAACTTACAGACCAAAGAAAGAAAAATAAAAGTAAAAAGAACTTTCTCCTGAACTGAATCTTCTGTTGGAAACAGTGAACAACATGGCTCATTTTTCACTGTTATTGGAAAGCTGAATAATCAATGGAAGCTCGCATATAAGTTGAGAGTGGCATATTTTTTTACAAGGTAGAAAACGAAAATAAATTTAATTAAAAAAGATGAAAATTATTTGTTAGTTTCCAACTACTGCATACAAATGATCATAAATTAAATCATTATTTTTGATGAATTTATTTTTATGGTACCTGAGTATTAATAGATATTTTTAAATTAAAATAATTGTTTAAAAATTTGAACCTGAATATAAAGGTTTTAAAATAGATAATCTTTTTTCATTAGAAAACAGAAACTAGGTAATTTTTTGCTTAAAAATGCCCATTTACTTATTACTCAAATAAAAATGACAATGACTAAGATAATTTCCTACTATTTACTGTATAAATGTTAAAAAGTAATTAACTGTAATATTAATAACTACTTATATAAAAAAAAGTTTTGTATTTATAAGTGCTTCTAAATAATTGCTGTTAAATTTAATTTATCAATCTAGATTACTAATTAAAGCATTTTTTGATATATGGAGATATTTTAACATTTCTTGCTTTTCAAAATATGTTACATAGGAAAACTAATTGAATGAATGTGTAAAATGCTTAAATTTTTAAACGATTTTATGAACAATTTTCGTGCGATTTTCTAATAAATAGCGAAAAGTATTGGTTAAATTTTAAAATTCTTTTATTTAAAGTAATAAGTAGCTCATTTTAGTGTATTTATTTGCTAAAACACAGTAAATTTAATTTTAAAGATGTCCGTAAGCAGTAGTGATTAATTTACGTCCGTCATCAGTAATAACTAACAATTCAATATGTCAACAAAATAAATCATATGAATAATGTCATTCATAAACAATTTGACAGTGTAAATTTAATACTATTAAATATTTGGATAATATATTCTATATTAATTAATTTAATGACACCGTCAAATTTAAAAATATATAAAATGTGGAATATGTATTCACTAAATAATGCACATACAAACCATGATAATTCCTATATAAGCTGATTAAGATTACTTTTTAGGAAACAACATTTCAAATATCCGTAAATAGAACTGCTTGTAAATAAATGAGGCTAAATCTTTAATCTAATGAAGAACATTCAATTGAAATATTTATAATTTTATTATAACAGGTGAAATTTTATAAGATTAAAGTCACAAAATATCCAAATTGAATGTATGCTAATTAAGGATAGCGTGAATACAATTACCTTTGCATAATTAACAGATAATAAAATAAAAGTTTGAGGTATTGCTGGAAATGAACAATTCTTCGAAGGTTAAAAGTACACAAAATGAATAGAGAGAAATATTATACATATTTAAGTTAAAGTTATTATCATCATGCGGCCAAATGTAATCAGTCCTTTGATGATACTTAACAGATCAGATTATTTAAGTTAATTAAATTATGATGTTCGAAGGTATTTTATTCGTTCATAGAGTCAGATAGGAATAATACGGTTTTGCGTTTCTTCCCCTTGTTCATCAGCACATGACACCAAGAAAAATGGACGCGAATACAAAAATGCACACACACACACGCGCACACACATCTATAAGAAAGGCACACACACAAGTGTGTGTGCTTATTATATTTGTATTGCTAGCTGAAAAAACTTAAAATTTCAAAAAGTTCCATTAAGACCAAAAGCCAAATGTTCCTTCGTTAGTTAGAATTGGTATTTCAAATCAGTACTGCCAAATTGTAGAATATATTTTTATTTGCAAAACATAGGTGGCATTATCATAGGCTGTCACTACCTTGTTTGTGAAATAATAAAATCAATGCATTAGTACAATTTATTTATAGAAAACATTCTATAATTACTGAGTAAGTATCTATCATTATGAAAAATATGATAGAAATTTCAATAAAATTTTCATAGATTTACAAATTTAATTGTATAAAGATTAAACTAAACACATATTTCTCAATAAACTGATGAGTTATAAAGTTTTGTTTACAATTTTCATAAAACCTTATTCCTGAAAGAAGATAAAAGGTAAGACCTATTACCTTATTGTCATGATAGATAGTACATATTACTTTCTATCTTAAATTTTGGGATATATATATATTCAAAAACATATCATCTAGCATTTGACAAATTAGTTCACTGTTTGCTCTGTTAATAGCTCCTGCGTATCAAAGTTGTTATGTAATTTTTTAGAAGGAATCCTAGATTAAAAGTTTTTACATATTTCATTACTACCCATAATTGTTTTGGCAGCATTTTCTTTATAATCAATATATAGTGCAAAAAAAAATCATCCTCGACGCTGATGGAGACAAAGTATTAACTGCAATAAATTAAGATAAATGTATCTTATACCTATAATAAACTTTTTATTCGTTGAATAGGTCTCTGGGAGTGATTGTAGTAAAAAAAAAAAAAAGTTATGGTAATTTCCGTTTTCGGTTTCTGTTATTCAAGATTGTTTTATTTCCAGATTTAAATAAGGTATTAATTAATTATTGATTTGTATCATAGTCGCATGCCTAATTTATGAAAAAATTTAATTATATTGCAAATGAAGTACACATAAATAAGTATAGATTAATTAAATATTTTATTCGCTATTTAAATATAACAAATCTCATTTAATTTAACTATAAGGCCATATTTATTACTGCTTTCATCAAATAAATACTTACAAATAAACATTTAAATGCAATGTAATTATCATTTCTGTAATCTTTTCTTCAATATATAAATCCAGGAACAATGCCTAGGGTCAAGACAGCACATTTAAGAGTAGTGGTCCCATGTTTAATTCCAGTCATTGTTAAACAACTGAAGATAGATTTTGCGCGTTTGGACTAGGTATAGTGGATAAGATTCTCAGGAATTTGCATAGTATTCTCCCTTCTAATACATGATTATGGCTCATTATTTAGGAAAAGCTATCTTAAAAAGTAAATAAGAGGGTACTCTGAAAAGACAAATATATCGTCTTAAGCTGCTAAGTCATCCGCTTTACTCGAAGAGTGTCTCAATTATTATTTAACTTTTAAATATAAATCCATTCCTCTCTCTCTCTCGCTGTATATGCACATCTCTGTATATGCTTCATGGATTCTCAAATATTTTTCAACTACAATTTTTCCCTTGTAAATATATTTTTAAATATAAGAATATTTTGACGTTACCTATGTAATGTGGATTAGTTTTGTTCATGCAAGTATGTTACTTTCCTATTACACTTCATACTAAAATATTTCACTTGAAAATAGCTATAAAAGATTTTTAAATATATTATAATTTAAATAAACAATTACTGTGGTTTATTTAAGAATTAAAGTTCCATTAAAAATTTAGAATTAATAAAGGAGAAATTAAAAATGCATCCCAAAAAATGAAATAAGTTCATATAATGTAAATAAACCACAATTGTCTAAGGAATTGATTTGTGTTCCGCCTGTTGACGTCATATGCCATAGATAAAAAAATAATTTATTAGTATCATGAAGAATTCCTCAGGGATAAATCATTGTAGTCATGTTATCTGCGGTAGTCCGAAAAAAGAGAAAGAAATTATGCGGGAGTAAAAAAAGCGAATTACAAGTTTATGGATCAGTTCAATATTCGGAATTCAGACTAGTTTCAAACGAATAAAAGTGAGTGGGAAGTTAAATAAAGAGAGAGAAGTTGGAGGTTAAGTTTGCGGTTAAATATTTAAATTTACATATTTGTGAGAGTTAAACTTTAAATAAAATGCGTGGCAAGATTTATTGATCTGAAAGTGACAGCCAGGAAGACTATGTGTTCCAGCATTCTTTATATCTTTCCTTACTGTGATTTCCTTTTTAAATTAGAACTTTTTGTTCATTATCTCTTTTAAATAAAATATCAGCTTATTTTTTTATGCTGATATATATATTAACTGAATATATTTTATTATAATGAGCATTTATTTATTATGTTAAATATATTGAACATAAAAGTAAAAAGGATCAACTTTATGCATAATTATATTATGAATAAAGTTCAACATGTTCATAATTATATTATGAAAGTACATTTATCGGGTTGAATGCTTAAAACTAATAACTTTATTCTTGAATGTAATCTTTGTAAAAACTTAAAATGACAACGCACTTGTTTTTGATATTGGTAAAACAATAAACTTTTCAAACTTTCTTTTGATTTATTTAAATAATTCTGTAAATTAAAAATACAAATTATTTTGATAACATCTTATAAAGATTTGTGATTTTGGTGTAAAAAGGATATAGTTGCATATCCTTAAATTTTATAACTTTATATTTTTCCTCATTATTTTATGCAAATTTGAGTTTAGTTTAGAAGAGAATTTAATTTGAATGAATAATCATTTAATTCTGAATAAGATATACATTGTACTGTGTATTATAAATTTAAGTTATTGAAAAAATCATGGAGAATAATTTAAATTGAGAAATCTTTTGACAAATACAATAAACTGAAAAAATTTGTTTATATTCTGTATACACAAATTTTATGTTACTATTCCTTAGAGCAATAAAAATTGAAATGATTGACTGCATTTAAGCTTTAAAATAGTGTGAATTAAAAACAATAAAATATTCTATTTTACACATTTGGAAATAACTAAATACTTTCAACTGTGAGAATTATGGAATATGTTATTAGAAAAACTACTTGTAATTATATTATTATTATAAGAAAATATTACAATTTAGCATTTACATATTTTGCAGAAATATAACACATTAGCAAGTATAGAAGCAATTTTACAAAGGATTTAAGATTAGCTCCAGTTTATAATAGTACAAAATTCTGTACATTTGATAGAATTCATGCTCTTAACAGAAATTTCTGTATATGCTTAAACTTTACATTTGTAATTTTTTTATCAAAATAGTAATGTTGACAAGAGAATCTTATTAAGATTCTTATAAAATTATACTGAAATGAAAGAAGTTTGAAATTCATGACAAGGATTAATAGTTTTTAAAATTGGAGTTTTTATTCCAAAGTTGTGTTTTTGAATTTTGATAAAATATTATCTAATTGAATTAATACAGTATACTCTATAGACTTTAAATTAAAGACTTCAATATATCATTAATTTCAAATGATTGATTTTAATATATAATAAATAACTGTCTAAATATGTTAACTCTATTAAAATGACTTTTAATGCTCAAAATGATCATTAGTATCTGAAGACACAGAAAATTATATTATCACAAAAATGAAAAATTTATTCATTTCATGAAATTTTACATAAATTGTGCAAATGTTTTTCATTTTGTTTTGACATTAAATGGATGAAAAAAATTCAGAAAGTATTTCTATCAATAAAAGAAAAAATACCATTTATGAAAACAACTTTAAAAAGATTTATTTTTAAAAATAATTATTTCCAAAAAATAATAAATTTTTTGTCTTTGATATGAAGCAATCCATAAAAAGGAATAAAAAAGATTATAACATATTTTCCATAGTATCAATTATACTTTTTTTCATTGATCAGTTATCGCTAATATGAATTTAAAGATTATTACAATTCAAGATATAAGCTGGGATATTTCCAGAATTTTACTCTTCTTAGCGTATTTCAGAGTTGTGCTGTGAAAGTATTAGAAAAGAAGGACACGAAGAACATTACGTTGTAATAAATAATTTCTCAATGAAATAGTTTTTTATTACAATGTCTCTTCCAGAAAGAATAATATCTATGACAAATTAAATTGTTTTTATGGTTAGCTTGTTCCCGGGATCCAAAATTTATTGGATTATTTGGGATTTTAAGCTGAATATTCTACTTATTTGCCTGATCTAATTCCAGTTTCCTTATTTGGGGATGAAAATGGGAAAAGTTTTCATAAGGAAAAAGCAAGCTTGTCTATAAGACAGGCTTGGTTTATTTCAAATCATTTCGCATTTACTGGGGAGGTGGTACAGTATAATTCTGCGGCTACCTTTTAATATTTGACCATTCATATACATGCTCATGATTTTAATTAGTAAAATATTTGAATAAAATTTTGAAATTTAAAAGAATGCTACAAAATGTTTTTATTTTAAATACCCCAAAATATTTATTTCAAATATTAATCAAGGATTTCTGTTCATTAGCTTTATTTAATAATAGTATTTTTGAGATCGCAAAAAGATGCAAAATCAAAACCATTAACATGCACCTAAGATTTTCTCAAGATACTAATTTAACGAAATTATATAAAATATAGCTTTATACATAAAGATCAAAAACTTTTCCCAAAATAATGTGATATCTTTTGTGTGTCCAAATTTAAGAAAATAAGACAATAAGTGTAATGGAAAAGATAACTTATAAAATACTTTTGAAAATTAGCTCTAAACTTTTCTAAAATTATAAGAATATTGGTTTTCTTGCAGATTTTTCTTGATCTGAAAACAGTACATAAACCGTATGCTCATTTGTATTTGCAAATCAGTCAAATAAGTTTTGTGAAAACATTTATTTCTTGTTTTAAAATAATTCTTAACATGATAATTAGGTTTTCAAGCCAAATGTAAATCTACTTTTTGAATTAGTGTCCATCATGTAAGATACATTTCTATCTCAGTAAAGAAATATTTGAAAAAGTTTTCAAAGTTTTACTATCTAAAAATATATGAATACTATTCCCAAAATAATTATGAATATGTATCAATAAGTTTTGTAGTGCATTCGCTTAGAATTAAAAATAGAATTCTTTATTAAGAGAAAAGTATTAAATGTGTTCAGTTATTTTAAATGTATATTTTGATAGTAATATTGTACGTTATTAATAACCCACAAGTGACAATTTAATTTCTAACACTTAAGTTAAAAAATTTTAATAATCAAGATTACATGATTCTAAGATTATATTTTAGAAACGATCATAATTATTAACTGTTTATCAGAAATTTATAGTTCAAATAAAAAGGAATTTTTATAATAGAATAATAAACTAAAATACAAACGTGTTCCTTAATGCATTCCGTAAACTTTTAAGCTAATCTGAATTATTTTTCAATCATTTAAATATATTCGAAAAATTTATAAGAATTAATGTTGTTGTTGTTGTGTGCCAGACAGGCTGGCAATATGGGGTGCGCTGCTCCACTTTTCCAACTGAACTATATTTGGTGTGGAGTCTGACTTCCTCAGTACACACATGCCATAGGTACCCGTTTATAGGTTAGGCAACCATTCACACACAAAGAAAGGACAAAGACAAGAAAGAAAGAGAGAGAGAGAAAGTACATCTATGCCCGAGCCAGGATTCGAACCCAGGTCTCACTCATCTGTAGTCAGGTACGCTAACCACTAGACAGGCTGGGCGGCATAAAAATTAATAAAACTAATTTACAATAAAACCATTACTTGTAGTCAAAATTGCAAAATTTAGTATTACATTAAAAGTATTAAAGACAAAACATTTTAAAAACTAAAAAATAATATTTTATCCGTAAAAATGCTACAGTTATATAGAAAATAAAACTTTTATAACTCTACGAATTTTATGGCTTTTTTTTAAATGAGGAATGCAATGCGTTTTGTTATTGCTTTGTTTTCTATACTTAGTTTCAAAGCATTACTTCGAAAATGAAGTTTTCTTTTAAGCTCACTACAATAATAAGTAGGGCTATTTTAAATTTTCTCATAGAAAATAATACTCATTTTAAAGCACCGAGTAAATTCTTGAAAAGTCAAAGAAAATATAGTTTGGAATCAAAAAAGTTATATAGCCATCAGAGAAAAGTTGTAGTGATAACTAACGAAAATATGTCATTATTTATTCATTTGTTCTAGTAAAGTGTTTTTAGCTCTTTACTAAAGTGCATTTATTTGTCAGACAGATAAGAAAGATAAAACTGTCTTTGTGATAATTTATTATATAAATAATCAAGTACTTTTCATTCCACCTTCTTTAATCTTAAATTTGTTCATTTGCTTTGACTAAATTTAATGATTACCAAAGTAAAATTACTTGAAACACATTTGAATTTTAGATTATAAAATTACACAAGAAATGTGAATACAGAATATTTACTTAACTTTAATTTCTTCTGAAAAGTTATTTCAAAGTAACTTTTAAAGATAGTTAATGAATTAATCATAAAAGCTTGTACAAATTTTGCTTATCTTTCTTATAATTTTTAAATTGACCAAATGGCCATAAATCTACATATATGCATGTAAGTATTCTGAAAATTAGGTACTTTTTCAATTTAAACAAGGGGATCTGTTTAACATATAAGTTTATCTAAAATACCATTTCAAAATATTTATTTATGATAAATATTTGAAGATTATATATCAATCTTAGTCTACATTTCTTAATCATTACATTTTACTAAATACTGTAGTTACATTTTATACTTAAATTTCAAGAGGAGTTTTACTTAATATTCCAAACATCTAAATCTATGATTCACAATTATTAACATTTTATTGAAATATATTTATGAGATCATGAATTAAAAATATAATTTAATATTAAATATAATATTAGTTTGAAATATTCAAAGAATTTACGAAAAGTATTCTTAATTTTTTTATTTACTATAGACACATTTTTATCAACAAATGATGAAAAATTTGCATCAAGAACATTTCCAAAAATCATATATTATAAGTGAAATTTGTTTTGTTTAAGGGCAGAATGAAAAATCTGAATTAGAAGAATTCACATTGAAAATCATAATATTCATAAGCATTTAATTTGTTAAATGCTTTTTTTGACAGCTTACATAAAAATGTCTTTATTAATTGGTAATTTAATATTTGTATCTTTAGTAATTTGTTATTTGATGTTTGTATATTTAATAATTGGTAGCTTGATGATTTCTTAAAATAAATAAGCATGTCAATAATAGACTGAAATTAGAATATTCTAAGAGTCCCAAATCTTATTTGTAGAGGGAGTTTTTTTTTAGTCATTCATTTTATTTTTAAAATTAAATGCTATAAAACAATTTTTTCCCGTTTCATTAAGTATTTTACTTACTGACTGTTTTTATCAGAAATTTAATACTCTAGTGTTAAATTCTAAGAGGAAAAGAATTCCTCTTAGAATTTAATTTAGAATTTAACACACACCTCCTTTAATTCAAATAGGAAAATGCCGAGCAAAAATAAAATTTCTGTAAATTTTATATTTTTCCAATTAAATTTATTTTATATAATAGAAGATTTTTTTTCATTCGTGTGGCATGCGTAAAATATCAAATCAATTTATGATTGCCGAGACACTCGTTATATAAAGTAATGTTACACAAAATTAAAAATACATAATCATGTATAAAAAGTTCACTGAAATGTAACTTTTAAAATTATAATTTTGAAATATGCCTAAAATATTTTAATGTTTAGATGCATTTGTATTGACTGCCTTTTCGAGACAATAGAAATTTTTGTAATCATTTCTTTCATAAAACGTGACATGATACTCAAATAATCGCAATGTCATGAATAAAAAACAGATTTGAAAGTTTACTTGAAAAGTATGCATGGATCCTTTTTTAGATATTTTTTCTTTTTGGTTTTGCTCAAAGTTTCAGTAACAAAATCCTCATTTACAAATACATCACGTTAGAAAACCTTTATCTTTAAAAATGAATGTCATGTACTCAAAAAAAAAATACTTTTGTGTTTGCTGATGGCTAATGATAGTCTTTAAAACTTTGGATGCAGCCAATGATTTTCAAGCAATATCATGTGTGTTTTAGGTAAATATTTTTTTTTGAACTCTTAAAATACCTACATAAAAGAACAAGATAATCATGTACATAACTTAGAAAAATGACTTTTTTGTATTGAAAGTGTAGTTTGGAATACCTGTAAAGTAAATTACGAAAACAAAATTTTTATTTAAATTTTGATTGATTGAATAACTTATCATGCTTTATAAATTTGAATAAAAATATCTTAAATTAATCAACATGGATAAGTAATTCCCTAAAAGCAACATTTCAAAAAAGATAATATAAATTATCAGGACATACATTTTTTGGTATTAAAGGTAAAGTTTATTGTGTATTAGACATATTGTATTATGTATTACAGTTTGAAAATTAAATCATGCTATACATAATAAATCTATAAAAGTACTCATGTTTCAGATTAAATTTCTAATTTCTAAAAAATAGATAACTTATAAGGAAGATGCAAGGCCGAGTACTTTATAACAATTTATCGTTTAAACAAATAATAATCTACTGATATATTCGTGAAAATTTCAAAATAAATCATGCTTGGAACAAATTTTAAAAACAAAAGTAAATTTAAACTTAGTTTTAAGAAAATTTAATTTCTTTAATGTTTAAATTAAAAGAAAATTATTAAATAAGAAAAAATCTTTTTGCTTTATTCGTATTGTAAGTGTTAAGCTTTGATATTATCAAATTAAAATACAATTTTCAAATAATTTCTTACTTAAAATTATGCATAGAAAAATCTTATACTCTTTAAATTTATACTGTTTTATTTAGTATTCACAAAATAATTATATTAAATATTAATAATTATAAAACATTTATAAGTAAAATGATATAACCAAGTAAAAAATAAGATATTTAAACGTTTTAAAAAGTAATAAATTGGGAAATATTATTCATAAGTTAAAAAAAAGAAACATTGATTATACTTCCTAAAAAAGAGAGCGTTAAAGTTCTTCTAAAAATTATATTATTTAGGCAACTAATTTGAAGATTGTTTCTACTTATCCAGGGGCTTAATAGTGCATTTTCAGGAGATATTTTGGTAATTTACCTTCATTATCCTTAAGCTGCTGCTTATCCTTAAGCATATCATATTCTGCTGACTTGTATTAATCTGTTACGGTAATAAAGGATGTGGAAAGAGAGGAATGCAGAAAAGTTATGTATCTAAAGGGTGTTCAAGAAATTCACTGCAAATCACTCTTAATCTCTGAAAATTGGCATGAAGAAAAATATCCGTCGTTTTTGGATTAAAGGATCAAAAATGTTAGCTAGGAAAAATATCCAAGGTAGCAGTTTATCCTAGATGTCCTAAAGAGTAAAAAGTGAGAATAAAGTGGATATTTTTCATTCTACAAAATACTCAAAGCTCTTAACTTTCAGGGAATTAATCATCAAAAATTTTAATAATTTCACATGAAGAATAAAAAAAACTCACATAGATTACTTTTAAAATACCTATTGAAAATACTTATAGTTTTTTCATAAATAAATGTCGTGAAGTATATGTTTGACTATTGTTTGAGATATTAGTTTGAACTATTCAACGTTTAATATAAATTAAGTAATTTAGACATACTTTCTTTTCCATTAAATATTTACTAAAAGTTTAACGTGATTTTGAAGATTAATATTATTGTTTCTGCTGACATTCTAATCAAGAATTCCTAGGATTGTACAAGTGTTGACTTGTATTTAACAAAAGCCAAATAAGCTATTTGAAAATCTGGCGCCATTTAGAATGTTCCTCAGAATCAATCCATAGAGACATTTTTTTGATACATAATCAAGATACATTTTGCTTGAAAATAAAACTATGATTTTCCTATTAGGTATTTTAGTCCTTGTATAATTGAATCCCACTTACATTAACAATGAGCAACTAGTAATTACCTGAATAATATCCTAAGACAACACATCCCACAGTTTGAACTACAATTAAGTGAAGAAATAAAAACCTGAGCTCTGAAATACAAGTTATATTAGTAAAAGAGAAGATCACTCTTGCAAAATTTTATCGGATGTAGAATTTTTCTGTCCAGCTACATTTGTTGAGGAAGAATTAAAACCATTGTCTTCGCACTTCATTAGCAAAATATTACCCACATGTTTACTTTGGATTTATTGGCAATATGTAAGTAGATCAAAATAATATATGATAGCATAAGTAATTAAAAAATAAATAATATTTTTGTTAAAATAAGGTCTTTCATTTGATTTTGTAGCAAAGCTAAAAGTTACTGCATCGAAATATCTTTTCGAATCAAGTGCGAATACTAAAAAAAAAAAAATTTAATTGCTATAGTGAAAATCATTTAAATAAAGAATTTTCATTCATTTTTAAGCATTTTTTAATAAAGCATAATGATTATATATAGAATAACATCAATATTTTTTAATTTGGCTACATCAATTTTTAGTATATGAAATT
>JAPDSC010012745.1:698278-743130 GCA_026290005.1 Latrodectus geometricus | reverse complement strand
TATATATATGTGTGTGTGTGTGTGTGTGTGTGTGTGTGTGTGTGTGTGTGTGTGTGTGTGTGTGTGTGTGTGTGTTACTACTGTTATTTTTGTTAATGTGTAACAATATTTACTTATTTTCAGTTCAGCATTTATAAAGCTATTTTAATTTAAAACAGAAATATGTACTTTATATTTGAAATTTTCTTTTCAAACTCTGAAATTATTCTAAGATGTTTATTTCGTGCAGTTTTACTTAATAATACAATACAAATAATGAATTATAAATGTGTAATTCTAAGTAAGGTTTTAAATTTTGTTGCAGTGAAACAAATGAACGTATAAAAAGAAATTTCTATGTCTGAAATAATATTGATAAAATTATGTAACATATTTTTATTAAGTATATTCTAAATAAATTGTTCCAAATAGGTAATTCGAAATAAGGTGTTGAATCTTGCAACAATAAAAGGAATGAAACTATAAAACACGCGGCTTTTGTTTGAAAAATGGAATATTTGCTAAATAAAGTAAGGTACTTTTTATTTGTTTGATTTCAAGAAAAAATTTATTAGCTGTATTGAGGCAAAATTAAAATCTACTAATAGAACATTTTCATCATTTTTTCAGTTTAATCTTATTAATATGAGGTATTACAGCAATGAGAAGTGATTAACGAAAATTAATCTTTATCACTAGCAAAGTTGTGAATTTTATTGTGTTTTTTCAATAAAGAGAGCGGAATGAAAAGCAAATAGCTTTATGAAGTTAAGTTTCAGCTCTTAATTAATTCCATAACATGAACAAAATCAATCTATTTTATAATTTAACTCCTTTTATCATTTGTTATCATGATTTTTAAATGTACAGATTGTTGTTCTACATTAATCTAAATTAAAGCATGAATATCTGTTAAGACATAGCAACAAAAACCTAAATTTTAACTATATCTACTTAATTCTGTATTTTTATGTATAATAAAAAATAAGGAAAATTAAGAGATTATATTATTGGTTTTATGAAGTTCCAAAAAATATAAATTTAAAAGTAAAAGAAAAACTCATGAATGTTACGAGAAAGCATTTTCTAGAAAATGAGACAAAAATAGTTGTTTATGAACAATTGCTCTAAAAATGTAAAATCTATTTCTTAGAACATCGTCTACGGTAACAGATAAATATAACTAAGACTGTATAGGTACATATTTATTAGCAAATTTTCATGATAACTTATTAAAAGGTAAAAATAATATCCAAAATTAATCGTTTTTTAAAACATAGTAAATTTCATGTTAAGATGTTGATCATGGACAGCCCGTGGTTCATCATGAAGTTTAAGTAGCTGTTAAATCATGCGTTTTAGAATTTATTTGTTAAAATTTTTTTATCATATTTGTGATAAGAAAGACATTGGTTTCTCATAAAAATCCATTTCTTCGATTCGTCACTAACTATCAATTCACCTTTATATGTTCAGCAGAAAACATGCTTAAACTATTACATTAAAATTAAGTTCTATGCGAGAGATTAAAATTTATAAAATTCCTATTAAAAGCTGAGTTACTGAACTAAGAATTCATAAATAATATGATTGAAATATATATATATATATAATTCTAGCAAAATTGGAAAGAATGAAATTAGCTACTTTATCAACGTCTTATTTATAAATCACTTAAAAAAATATGTGCAGCATGTACAACATATAATTAGATTACTATATTTCAAATATAAGTAATGTAGAGGTATTTCATATTTAAATAATTTACATAAATTTCAAACATAAGTAATGAATTGGCCATTTCAAATCTATGTAATGTAGAGATATTTCCTAATAATGCAATGTTTATTTCCTGTTTTGCTTTTCTAATATATATATAGATTGTATAAGGAAAAATACCTCTCACAAATTATGCAGTGAATGAAAGACCTCATACAGAGTCATGTTTTAAGAGCCCTAAATTTGATTGTTGCCTGACTCTAGACAAAAAGTATCTCACAATAGCAAAGCTATGTAAATGTTCCCTTAAGCGAAATTAAAACACATGATGTCTGTCTCTTTAATCTATTTTATTTCTACACGAAATCATGACACGCTATAATATGCGTGATTTCTTATGAAGCTTCATAAAACAAATATATTCTGCATTATCCTTAATGAAAAAATATCTTAATATCTTTTCAAATAATTATAAAAATGCAAAGATAATTCCACAACTAACTATCTTAAGAGTTTATTTTTTAATTTATACGATGAAATAAATTTAATAAAGCACATTTAAATACAATGGTAAGGAGAAACAATTTTTTTATTAAGAGAGAATATTCAACATATTTATGAAGGAAAATGATCATATTAGAGTCCATTTGTCACATAATTACACCATCATAAGAAAATTATTTTCTTTTATTAGAATGTATATTAAATACATGAACAATGAAACATTATATTGTGATATTTTTAGATAAGCATTTTCTTACTGCACAATACTGTGGTTAATGAATCGATGGTTTTATGGTAGAAGATAAAAATGAAATATTGATACATTAATTTTATTAACCAAGTAAAGCAAATTTTATTTTTTCAAGAAGTATTTATTCATTTAATTTACTTGACAAATTTATAATAAATAAGTATACACTTAATCAGTTTTAAAGTTGCGTTTAAAATAATTATCAATATTTAAAATATTAGTAAATATAGTTCTTTAAATAAATGCTTCTTTATATATTAGTAAACAGTTTTTATTATTGTACTAATATGATTTATGAGTGAATTATAATATTAGTAAATTATTTCTTGTTTAAGATTTTTGTATACGTATGCACATTTTAAAATTTTAAAAGTTAATAATTATTATTATATTCAAATTTTATCATAATCAAAATTTATTTAAAATTTTTAATTTTTTTATGTGCTGTAGCACTAAATAAATCCTAAATTTATCGCAAAAATATTTTTTATCCCCATAATACAAAATTTGATTGTCATTAGAAGATATTTAATAAACTATATATATAAACTGATGATTTATATTAAAAATAATGTCATTGCTACAATTTTATCTTAGGAATGTACTTGAAAAGTGAACTTAAAAATCAATAAAATTAAATTTTAATTTTGAAAATAGGTTTCCTTCAAAAAAAGTTTTTCAAATTTTTTTTACAAAGAATATGAAAGCTAATTTAAATACCTTTTTTATACTTTTTAAAACCTTAAGTGACTAGGCAAAAAAAGCGTTTATTTGAATTTTCTAAACTTTAGCAGTAAATATATTCAACGTATTTAGTCAACAACTCAAAAATAACTATTGATAATCAAATACGTATAGGTATTTTTACATTTATATTTTCTATCAAAATGAGATTCTAGAATAAAATATATATATTAGGTAAATGCTCCATGATTGAGAAATTACCAATTATTTACTGATGGATTCTTGTATGCAAAAGTTTATTCATTCAAAAGCTTTGTTAAAAAAACGTTTTAAATTACACCTTAGGGGGTGTGAGTTGAATCTACAATTTGCAGAATTGGAGATCAAAGAAGTGTTGAATATTTATTTACCATCAAGGTATTTTACATTGAAAATTTGTAAGAAATTAGACATAAATTCAAGCGATAAATTAAATTCTTTCGAAATTCAAGTGGTAAAAGGATTATGATGTATATATTTAGATGACATAGATAAAATAAAAAAATGATTTAATTTTTAGCATGGTACAAAATAAAATAGTTTTATATAGTTATGTTTCAAAACTGTTTAGTGTTTTTTATGTCTATTATAAATACTTGTGTACAATATTTTTAAATCAAGGATTTTTTGAATATTATTATTATATACTTACTAAAATTTTCACTTTGTTTAATCTTATTAAAAATTCATCCAAAATTTTTAAGTATTTTAGATGAAGGAAACTGCAAGAATTCCATGTAAATAAGGAAGAATTCCAATTTAAATTTAAAGTTTTAAATAAATAAATAAATCTAGATAATAAGTTTTATCTTTATTTGAGTAATTTGTAATTTCTTTAAAATATTAAAAACTTGATCTGATAATTTAATTAGCAAAATAATTAATGTTTAGTAATTGTAAATTTTTAATTAGCATGTAATGCTCATTTATGAAATTAATTATGAAATAATATATTCATAAATTTTTTGTATCAAAATATTGAATAGGAAACATTCTGATGACTCTGAATAAAAATAAAAGTTTAGTAAATATCAGCTTATTAAATTAACTCTATTAATTAACTCGATATCAAATTACTCAATATTAATTATGTTTCAAGTAGCTTACTTTACACGCCATAATGTAATTACTTCAGTCAAGATTTAAATACTAATGCAGTAGAAATACTTCATTTTAATGAATTCTATTTTAGAATAATTTATACCAGTATGTATAAGAATATTATTAAATGTTGAAAAAATATTTTAATATTGTTAAAAGAGAATAAAATAAAAAATTCTTTAACAATAATAATATTTATTTTAGCATGCAAATTTGCATATTTAAAGTAAGCATATCTATTTTAAATTTGCTTAAGACATTTAATACCAAGCAAACGTATCTAATACATTTCAAACGTATCTAATACCAAGCATTTTCTGAAATAAAAATTTCTAAAAACATTTTCAATATTTTACTTTTCATTTTATATTGTTAAAGGAGAAAACAGAGAGAAAGACAGATTTATTTTTTCATCAACTTATACAAATTTATTTATAGAAGATTCTCTCTGTAAAAAACAAGCTTTTATCAATTTTAAAGAGTTGTAATTTCATGACTTGGGCTGTATATATCATTTACTTTCAAACTAAATTTTAATAAATGTAATAAAATAGAAGTTTCTAATAAAATATTATTCTGACAATACGGAAAATTCATTTTACTAGTTTTCTTTATATCTTGAATAGGTGCACATATTACTTTGTTATTTACCCATATATCTATTGTTTTAAAGGTTATTTTGTAAAATAAAGAATTCATATACATTAAAAATATAAAAGTTAAAATTATTGTCTTAAATTTTAATTGTGTAGCTTATACTGGAAAAACTACACAAAAGCGTTTTTATTAATTTGTTAAAAATATTTAAAATTGCATTAATTACTCGTTGCTTTGTTGATCTTGTCTAATAAACACAATTTAAAATTTTATTAAATAAATAAAATAATTTATTTGTACATTTCAAACTTAAGAATAAAATTGAAGTAATGTTGTTCCTTCTAAACAAATTATTGAATACATGACAGCCAATATTTATAAACTAAATTTTGAATAAAGATAAATTATGGTATTACATCAGAATAATCTTATTGATGCCGTGATTTTCTTTGCGTAATATATATATTCAAATATATGATTTTAAGCATCTAAGTCTGCAAACTTTTCTAGATATACTAACAGTTAAGATATTTTGAAATATTTTTAAAATATTCCATAAATATGATAAAAATGTTCTCCTTATACTTATTGTTATGAGTTGAATGAGAAGATTTTTATTCCGTCATTTCTAAAGGACTACACTTTCTAGATTAATGAAGAGCAGCGATTTTGAAAAAAAAATATGTTTTTTTAACTTTTGTATTCTTTTAAACTCTCGGTATACAGAGTAATGCATGTAACTACAAGACACTTTTGATAACATTAAATCCCTAAAATAATAGAATAACTGTTTGATTAAATAATTATTGTCAGTTACAGCTGAGAAAACCAGCCTGAAATATGACCTCAATTATGTGTGTGTTCCTCACTACATGATTTTCACTAAATGTAGAGGAAATTAGAAACTTCTCTCTAAACAGAGTTCATAAAAATTTCATATTTATTTTGTTTAGTATAAAGTCGATTAATTAAAGAGTTTTCAAATCAGTACAGCTAAATTAAAGTATTACTCAAACTCCCGATTCATTGTTTGAGTCTTAATTAGCTTAGCAAAAAATTGTTTATCTGTTGAAACTAGATTCTAGTTGATACGAACTAAAAGCAGAATTTAGATAGACTCCCATGAGTAATAAAATTGCATTAAAGCATTTTGAGAGCTAAAAGAGGTTGTTTAGTGGTGTAAGATATATTGTGGGAAATTTTACCGAATCATGATTATTTATAATTGGTTTTAGAGGCATACTGCAGAAGAACTTCAATAAACGTATAATTGGTCTCACTCAAAAGTCAAAAATGAAGCTCCATAAAATTTAATTTAGTTTATTCATGGTAAAATATACCATTGAATCATGAATAGATTGATTTTAAATTATTATGACTTACATCATAATTATCAGTTCAGAGTCCATTCTTAAAGTGTTAGAATATATAATAAGGAATAAAAGGAATACAAAAATTATATTTTTGTAGCATATCATAATTTTCATCATTTTACAATATATCAAATAATTAAAGCAAACAAGATTTAAACTTATGAAATATTTAAAAAATAAATAATAAATTTATGGAAATATTATGTAAAATTAAAATAGTTATCATTTCTTTTATAAAGGAATTACCCTAAGAAAAATCATATTTTGAGAGTAATGGGTGTATTTTAAGACATAGCCCAACAATAACCTCAGTAACAATAAAGAAATCATTAATATTATAAACATTCATTCAAGATATTAATCATTTAAAACTTCAATTGATGTTACCTAAAAAGTGAAATCATTATTTTCTTAAAATGATTTTACCATAGGAAGCGACAATCTGTTAATACAAACTTTTAAAAATTCTCTCAGTAAAAGTTCGTTTTTAGGCTATTTCAATTCCTTGTGGAAATCTTTCACTACTTATAATAATTGATTTAAAATTATTGATGCTCATGTTTAGAAACAGAAAGTTTTCTCTCTTATTTTATTTGCATAGGTAACTGATAATTTGACATTAATGATATCATGTTTCTGTTCTTCCTCAGAATGATTGAGAAAGCGATATCTGCAGGCAAGTTACCTATTTCTGAAAGAAATGAGAAATATTATTCTTCATGATAAGACGGTCTGCTACAAAAGAATTCATGAGATCCCTTTTGTCGATAGAAGAAGTCGGCTAAGGATGACTTCGATGAAAAGAAAAAGATGCCTCTAGTTTCAATGTATGACACGGCTTTCTATCTTTTTTTCTTTTATCTTCATCGAGCTAATCATCGGAGGGCATTGTTAAAGTCTTATTACCTTTCTAGCAATAAAAAGTAATCATCATAATGACTTCGAATTTTTTTTTTATTAAAGTTGACCTTTGATAGGAGATTTAATGCAAGTTATAATTTGTTATAAAATCAAAAGAAAAAATATTGATTATATGAAATATGTATTTTTATTTTTTAAACTGAATAAAGTACAATGGTTTTATTGATAAGGTTTTAAAAATATGAAGTTTTTTTGTAAAGTATAAAGTTCTTGTTAATATTTACAAATCATTACTTAAAATAATTTACAAATCAGAAAAGGCTAAATGAATTTTTTTTAATTTATTTATGCTTACAAATTGATTGTGTGGATTCAAAATAGAGTAATATTAGTAGCACATCTCTTTGATCTATAAGAATAAGGCATTTTTGGAAATGTTAAACTAAAGCAATAAAAAAGATAACAAATTAAAAGTTTAAGGAATTTTTTAATATCAAGAGTTTTCTCTTATTTATTGTTTTACTTTATATTAATATTTTTTTTTACTATATTGCTAATATATGGTTCACCCATTAAATTTTAAAAATATGAACAATTTTTAATGCAATAGAAAATTCTAGTTTTTAAATATGAATAAATAAATAAACATAGTTACATAAAATATGTAAATTTTATTAATTAATATATATGTAGATATATAATATTTTCTCTTTAAAAATATAATATACCTTTTAAAAATTTTTTATTATAACCGAAATTTTACCGTCAATATTTTTTCAAACCAGTATATTGAAATATGAACTGTAAAGAGAACTAGACTATAAAATATATAGATTTATTTTCTTTCAGTAATCCAAATAAAGTCATCAAAATATAGATGTATAATATATAATTTTAACTAAAACTGAATCGTCAGACTAACAAAATTTGAGAAAAACTCGTGCCTATATATGAAGTTAACGAAAAGATACTCATGTAGAATTTCATTATTTAACTTTAGAATATAAAGATAATACGCTTATTAAAAATACTTTTTACATATATCTTTAAAATTTTTGAAGAATTTCTTATTAAAAGTGGTTGTTAAATATTATGGTTTCAAAATAATAATGCGAAAAAATAACTTCCCAAAAATCATACGGCACGAGTTCAATCAAATTAGAAAAACTAATTTTCCATTTTAAAGAATTTTATTTTAAGACCATTATGAATGTTTATTTCTGTTTATTAGATTTATTTGAATTAATTACTTTTTAATCCCTATAAAATATAAGAATTTTTAAATGAACTGTTCAAATATTTCTTTATTGTATTATTACAATACAATTATTGTCATAATAATTAATGTCTTTAAAATGAGTGATTTGTTTCCCAAAATGATTTATATAAAAGGAAAAATTTCAATGAATATTATAAGCGATTTATTTCTCGTAGAATATTTCGTTTATCACTGTAAATTAATTTATATTATTTTAACACCATGTAGTGAACAACCTAAAGACCTTAGGCTGCTTTAATGCATTTATTATCCATTGAGTAAATTGCCTTTCAAGAGGAAATTTCACAGATAGTGGGTCGTATTCGTGCTTTGCAATGGAGGATACCGGGAGAACTTCAAAGCAACCTTCCGGACAAATATTGCTCTGTCTTAAATGTGTATGATGTGCTTCTGAAACAGTAAAAAAACATTTTGCAATCAGAATCGCAATTCTATATCTCGTTTTCCAATAGTAGCTGGGATCGAATCCAGGAAATTCAACTATTAAAGAAAAGGAAAGCCGCCTTAACACTAGACAACAGCAAGCACATTTGCAAATATACATATATCGTATAAGATAAAGAAAGTTATCAAATAAAAGGTAAGTTAATTATATAAATGGCCCTCATTAAGACGAGCTTGGTGATACCATGAGACAGTGATATTTGTCGTAAAATTGTCTAATACAAACAGGAGAGAAAATTTCGCTTTCCGAATTTTCGAGTCTAAAACATTCTAGTTCAATAGCAGAGGGAATATTAACAGCTGAGTGGTAAAGCTCAGCCCATAAAAACATTCGGTTTAAGAAATGTACACCATTAACCATGAAGATACAGACACTTAAATTTGTAGGCACATTTACAAAGTGTTACGCCGAAAATTATTTAAAACAGAACCAGAAACTATTTATAGCACTGATAACTAATTTTGCAATTGAGTCCACTTGTATTCTCATTGTTTGCGTAAATGGGCTACAATGATATAAATGAATTGCTGTGATGCAATAAACTTAAGTATTACTTGAGTTTATTTGCCACTGATTGTTAGTTTGTAAACTATTTATGAATGGCACGAACAATTTAATTCAGTTGCATTGATTATTTTTAGTTTGACTAAACTTTATAAAATATTCAGTGATTGCTGAATGAACGATCACCTAACACGGAAATATTATTAAGAATGCAATAATCATCAGGTATTTTTTACCAAAGACTATATTTTACAAAATCACACTGCATGTCTAGGTAAATCAAATAAGTTAAGCTCATTAAAAGTATAGAAATTCAGAAAATATAAAATATAATTACAGCGTTTTTTTACTTAATGTGGCTAAAGACAATGTATTTCATAACACAAAAGAGGAAATGAGTACTACACAGTTTTCATATAAGTATTCGTTATTTCTATTGAATAACGAATTTTATTTAAAAGCCGCCGTGAAAATTTGTGATAAAATCAAAAAATATTTTAGAATAATTTTTATTTTAGTAATTTTGTATTAAAAACTGACCTGAAGGTTTCCTTTTTAATATAAGATACATTTTAATTTCATAAAATAAAACTCCAATATTTGGTTAAATAAGTATATTTTAATGTCATAAAGTGAAATTGATAGGGATTCTTATCATTTATATGTTGCAAAAATTAAAAAGTATTTGGAAAAAATTCATATTTAAAATGTTTTTAAACATTTACTGAATTTGAATGTGAAATATTACAAAATGCTCTTATAATATTTTAAAAGAGGGTAAATTATAAAAGACAAAAAATTGAAACTTTGTGAAAATAGAGAAATTAATTATCTGAAATAATTGAAACGAAACTGAAATTAAATTGTATAATGTAAAATAAACCAAGAAAGTAATTTTTAGATCACCCTAAAAAGCCTTAAATTTAATTATACATTTCTTTTGCACAAAACATAAATAATGATGGTTTAATCTACATTGCTATATTGTAAATAAAAATATTTAATTAACTTTAATAAAAATGAATTAATATATATATATATATATATATATATATATATATATATATATATATATATATAAAGTAATTAATTAATTGAATCGCCTACAATTGCGCAGACGTAAGTAAGAAGAAAAGTTAATTTTTAATGAATTATATAATTTGCAAAAATTAAGTTTATTTACATAAATATATATCTAAGAGAAGTCTCTTATTCAATTTTTTGTCTTTTTTATCATTAATTATTAATTGTTTCATATAATATTTATTAATTTTTCATTTTATTTGTATCATGAATATGTATTTATACACAGGAATTTATTTTAAAAATACATTGTTCCTCGGCTTGATTCAACATTATACTATTGAATTAAAGACTTCCATTCTTCATTTTCAGAAAATATTTTATGATGTCAGATTAAAAGATCCATCAGTTTTAAGTATATTATTCTTAGTTGATGGAACAATATTTTGGCTTCAATAAGATTTTAAACAAATGAGCTTTTACTGAAGGTTATGAATATGTGTATTCATAAAAATAGATAAACTACCAAAAATTTGTAAGTCTGTCTAATAAAAAGTTTTCTAAAAATTGAATGCTAAACTTTTGTTTGGCCACTCGTAAGTTGTAACTGTTTTATTATTATCTTCAGAAAAATTTTCATTTTTTGAAAAATATACTTTTGGTTGATATAATTAATAATGTTTCATCTATCTTTTTATCATCCTAGAAAAATAATACAGGACACAAATATTTCTGAGATATTTTATTTTCAGTATTGAATACTTTACTTAAAAAATTTGCAAGCATAGATTACTTGAATTCTGTTTTTATTAGATTAAACTTTTGTTTATTTTGGGATTTCTAGGGGTATTTAGTAATAAATAAATAAAGTATGATAGAATTATTAAGCATTTCGTTTTTCCTTAAAGTACATGCGGATAAATTTCTAATTATATAGAGCTTTTATATATTCTTAGTTAAAAGAAGTTTTAATTGCAAAATAAAAGGAGAATTGAAATTAAGAAAAAACGAATTTAAAATGAACACTTTAACAAAAAAATAATTAAAATGATTTTTGATAGAAAAGTTTAAGGTTTTGTCTCTGTCATATAAAAAAAATTTATTCCTCTATAGTTGAATAGTTCAAGTAAAAATACAATTAAGTTTCAATTAAATTCGAAACCTAAGAGCATACATTTATTTTTTATGTACTATGAATTGCCTAAAGCTGAATTTTTCTAGCTAAAAACTATTTTATGCCTCCAAGAGCATGTGGAAGAAAATAGGAAGTTGAAGAAACATTTTGATAAATTATTCTGAAAGTATGTCTAAAATATTTCAGATATTGCTAGCCTTAAAAATAAATGAATGTCAAACATAATAAAAGTATAATTATTATTATATTATTCAAATTCTTTTTAATATTAGCCGATCATTTTCGTTAGATGGTCATGCAAAAAATATGAGAGTAAATTATTTTAATTTTATTATACAATAATAAGTACTGATTTTGTATTTTTCAGAATATAATTTTAAGAGGTTTTTTGTAATAGCTTTAATGCAAAAAAATATAAGTATTTTCATATACAGAATATTATAATTTGAAAACTGAATAATTGCAAATTTTACTTTTGATGTGTAGACATTATATGGTAATTTGGGTGAATACTGTTTTTATTCGTTGATGCAATGCTTTCCAATCTGTAAGAGCAATCGATAACCGGAAGTGTATCACACATTTCCGGTATATTATTATATTATGGAATTATATATTAAAGATTCCAAATAAGTATATTAATTGATAATAAGCAGGTAAGTAATTAAGCTACCAAGCAATATACTAAAGGTTCTTAACTAGAAATACATTTATTTCATTAAGTCCTTAGTTTCTTGATATTGTGACGAAAGATAATGAATGATAAATTCTGGATGTGCAAATGATAATATAATCATTTCATTTTCAACTAACGCATTAGATAATGTGTTTCAACTTTTACAAACATAAATTTAAATATGAATTGAATATATTTTTAGATATCGAGAATAAATTCTTTTCTAATAAAAATAAAAAATATGGAATTAATTTAACAATGAAACTGAGCTATGAATATTTTAGTCTTGTTTGACTATACTTATCTATTTTATTTCTGAAAACTAAAGAAATAAAAATAGACTGGATCAATATAAAAAATAATATTGGTCCAGTCTATTTTAGTAAAAATTTCCTTTAATACTTTAGGCAAAGAAATTTCTATATCATTTTACACATCTGATGATAAAAACAGTCATGGTCTGAATAGGAGCATACTTAATATTCATGTAATAAATTGCTTCATTTCATTTCTTCACATAACACCGAGTATAATATAATTACAACAATATGTTAACCAATAAATGTAAAATATTATGTACTTTTTTTTCTTTATATGAAAACTAACCTTTTGCTATTGAGATTATATGTACAATGATAACTGGACACAGAATGAAAGAGATTCAAAGGAGATGACAGTTTAGGAGCATTCCTCAAATAAAAATTTAAAAATAACTTATGAATGTAATTTTATGAGTTTTATTAAATAATTCATTATTTCTGAGTGTTTTTCATGATAATTGAACATTTTTTTTTATAAAGATTCACATTTTAACTCACATTTTTGAAGTACGGCTTTTCTTGGTAATTTTTATTCTAAAGTTATTTAAGCTCTGTACATAAAACAAGCAGCCATAAAGTTTACTTTTACTTCAGCAACACATCTACATCTCGTTAAACTGAGTTCTTCCTTAACATAATATTAATAAAATAAATACTTAAAGTCTTATAAAATCTTCTCTTTAGTAGAAAGATAAAGAACTTAAAGTGGCTTGGTCAATAAAGCAACTGATTTAACAGTAATAAAATTTAGCTTGCTAATTACAATTAAACTTTTATTTAGTCAGAGTATGTTATTTTCACTCCTTCTTCCAAGCAAATAAATTTTAATCTTTTTTAAAAGTTTTCGTATAAATTTAAATCTCTTAAAAGTTTATGAAGAGTGTTACTTCCAAACTCATAAACTTATACTAATAAACTTATATATTATTATTTAATAATACATTAAGGACAATTGCTGCATGATCAACACATTAGTAAATCGATAGTAATAAATATTGAATATTATAATATTAATCTTATACTCTATCATATATTATAAAAGCTGTATTCTTGGATGCAATGTTTTTATTAGAAACAATTATAGTTTTTCTCTTACTTAGAACATTTTTTATTTATATTATGAGCAAATTGCATGCTAGTTTATTATTTGCTGCTGAATTGTTGCGCAAAACAAGTTTCTGTCACAAGCATAAATATTTGAAAATGCTTTCCAAAGATAAGCTATTCTTGAATAAATTATACAAGAAAGATTGATGAAATAGACTCTATATTTAGAAACGTATGCAAATATCAACAGAACACGCAAAAACTTTCTGTAAACAAAAACTAAAAATGGTATGCTGAATATGAATGAACCTGGTTTACTCTGCATTTCGAAATAGAAAGCGTATTAAACATTTAAATTTTTTATTTTAGCACTGAAATATATTGAAATAATACGGTCATGTCTTAGTTTTTGCAGCTAAAATTTCTTCAATTTGATCTAGAATAGGAAAAATATTTAAAGCTAAATATATGGATTTCTATACAACCTGTCAAAGAATTATGTTTTTAATGTTTTGGAATTCTAAGGTGGGCACACACACATTTCTTCCTGAATTTTACAGTAAAACTGAATATGTAAGTAGAGATTTTGAAAGAAATTTATTCTAATTTTATTCATGTCGTGAATTACATATTTACTGAAAAAATTTATTCAAGCTTAATTTTTAGATCACAGGGAAAAAACTAAAAAACCATATAAATTCTATTCACGATGAAGGTTATTAAAATACTTCTAATGTATTTTAATGCTTTTTATATTTTACTAAAATAATTTAGTGCTTAATATTTCGTATAAATACAGAAAAATGTTTAATGCTTATTTTATTGGAAAAATAATTGCATACTATGGGTAAATTTTATATATAAAACAAACTTTAAAAATAAAGCTATAATTTATTGTTTTTTTAATAACCTATCTCTCTTAACATGAAACATTTGCAATTATGAAATAATACTTTAAAAAACAATATTCTTCAATTTTTTCTCTGTGTTTCTGTTATTTAATTTAGCAGACGATATTCCTGAGTTATCATTTCCTTTAATAGAATTTTCAATCTTCAATGAACTTTATTAAGAATTTAGAACGTGTTTAAACATGCTAAGTATGTTTACAATTCTGAAATCAACCCAGAAAAATTTTATGCGCATAATTTGTGTTTCATTATCACTGTTGAGGAAGATTAAAAAATCTTTCTTTCTTAATGGTTAAATATTAGTCAAATATTAGACCAGCTGAGATTTTAATTAAATATTATCAAAACATCCAAACATTATTTAATTACAAAGATTACTTTGAAATTTTACAAATCGCATCTTCCCAGCTGAGGTTTTTCTATTGAGAAATAATTGGTAATACATTTCGTGACCGCATGAGAATTAATTAAATTAATAATGATGACTAAGTTATAATTCCATATTCATGAAAGCTTTTCAGAAATTAAAGATGATTTACGGTATTAAACAAATGTCTCTCAATGCAACTCAAAAAAGAAGTCTGACATATTCTATGCAGGTATAAATACAAGATCCAAACAATGAAACAACTTAAATTAACCTTTCTTTTAATCTACTAATGAATATTAATATATTTTATCATTATTTAATTGATAATTAATTGTATTACTTATTTTTTACAGCATTTATCATTAATTAACTGATATATAATTGTAAGGGTTCATGAGTTATTACTTAATCTTTTTGATCTTTCTGTTAATAAAATTTGAATAATGCATTTCTAACTGTTTAATAATAAAAAAATTATAATTAGCTTTAAAACATCACTAAATTTTAACTACATCAAATTGTAAGAAATTTAAAATAAATTTGTATTGATTCCTAAAAAAACGATATTGTACAAAAATCATTTTAAAAATTATGAAATATTCAAAATATACATTCGCGCGATTCAAACAAATTTGTCAAATACTTTAGAATACATATGCGTGTTAAGTGTTTTTGCATTTTATATCTATTTTTTTTTGTTTTTTTATTACCTTTATATAATAGAAAATGATCATGTATTTAAAATAAATTGAACAAAATGTATTATGATTTCCTACTACTTTGTAATACATTTAAAAAGTATTGTATTTTCATATTTCACGAGAAGTTCTTTTAAGCATTATTGAAGCTTAAAAACAACTGACAGAAGCAGCATATTTACTATAATAAATTAAAACACTTGTTTCAAATTAAAAAATCTGACAAATATTAAATTTATAAAAATTAAGTAATTTGGAATCAACTTCACGTAATATATAGGACAGTATTAACATCCTAAAAGCTAAAACAAATTTAAAAGAAACTCATTTCGTATGAAACTCTTTTAATTCAAATTTGTAAATTATATAAAAATAAAAATGTTTTTAGAAACCAATCTATGACTTAATATGAATAATCATAGAAAACACATTTGCTAGACTTTTATTAAATAAATTGTGCTTCCTATAAAGAGAAATAATTGGATTTCGTTCAAAAGAGATTGAGATTCATGCTTTGTTGGGAAAATATTGTTATTCAATACAAATTTTGCTTCAGAGTTTTGTCAGCTTTAAATAATTTTACGATAGCGGGGAGGTAAAAATCTTCAACTTGTTTCTACATTAATATTTATAACAAAAAATTAAAATATTAAAATAATTATGTTAATTTACAAAAACGTTTTAATTAAATTTTACAGCACATTTTGATTTTTAAAACATATTATTCTTTATATTATATTGCTAACGATAAAGATTGTAAATTTTTAATTATAAATCCAGAACTTCAAGTCAAATAATAGTAGTAAGAATTTAACTGCTTAAATCTTTTATTTTTTCAAGGCTCATTAATAATTTCTTCTACAGTTTTTTATGTTTTCTATAATATTTATCAAAGGAACTACCATATAAAGCATTTGATATTTTAAAACTTAATATAAATACATACATCCATACACATACATAACAGAAGAAAATCAACTAATGCTCATATTTATGCAAAATAGTAGTTGACTTTTAAATAATTATTCATTACATATATATTTTTAGAGCTTATTTGAATAATAAGTAAAATCACATAAATAAGTTTTAAAAAATAATGTAACCTAGTAATTATCTGTTGAAATTTTCCTGTGTTCTATACTTATAGTTAATGTACACTAGAATATAACCATACCAATGGTAATTTGTTTACTTCATAAAATATTTACAACAATAAACTTTTTCCTTGAATTTATACCATGAATTAGTAAAACAAATACTTAAATAATAATATGAAAATGATTCATATAAATATATAACCCATAAAATAATTATTAGGAGGAAAAAATTCTAAATTAGATTTATTTATAACCGTTTGTGTGTATATATATAAGCTTTATTTAGGAATTATTATTTCACAATATATAATTTGATTAGTTGGGTAATTTTAATGGAAATATTAATAAACAATTTTATAATAATTAATCGTAATATATCATATATTTAAATTAATATTTATTAATTATTATTTTAATTAAATTAGTATTAAAAATTTAGCAATTTTCAGTTCTCTAGCTTATTACTGGTCTTTAAAAAATTATGAATAAATGTCACTTGAAAATAATAATTATTTTGCCTGAAAATTTAAACGCCATCATCTTCCAATTTCTAATTGATTTAATATTCATTGATGTAATGAAAGTTTAAATTCTTTTGCTAAGGGTAGCTTTTTAAAAATTTTAAATCCCATTTATTTATTTTGAAAAGAAATTTTTTTTTACTATTACAAAATTCAGTTCTAAAATGCAAAAAAAAAAAAATTAAAGATTTGAAAAAGCTTTAATTTGAAATTTAATATGACAATAATTTAAAAAGAAAGAAGTGTTAGATAAATTTATTAAATGAATTAATTCTATTTTATAAACAGATATGGATTTTAAATATAATTTTAATCAACAGATATATGAACGAAAAAAAGCAAACACATTATACAAGTAACAAAATATAGATAGTAGTATGTGATTATAATAAAATCTTAAATTTAGATACATAAATAATCAATATTTATTATTCTTTTTTCTGTTTATTTAATTAGAATGTATCTTTGAATAGAATATTTATGTGCTAAAATAAAATAGATTATATTTTTACATTATAATATTTGTCATGCAAATAGACTCTTTAGTTTCAATATTGTTAACATAATGTTATTTACGTATTTAAAATGAGAAATATAGAGTAAGTTCATACATTAATTTTCCTTACTTGAGTAACTTAGAAATGTGAAATATGATCTCTATGAATTTTGTTACAGCTACATATTGAAAAATTTTAAAATTAATTAGATGTAGCGATAGAGCAATTAAAATAAGGAAAATCAGAAATACTAAGTTAAAGTTTAAATTATTAAAAATGTTTACCGTGAAAGACATTTTCTCTCATACTCTTTATGTAATTCTTTTGAGTTTAAAATATAGTTTTTGATGCGATTATACAAATTATAACATAATTATTAATGTAAGCTTTTTCTAAAATTTCTTTCTTACATTGTTTTGAGCTTTTCCATCAATTTCAAAATATTATTAATTTTAGGATTTAATAATTAAAACAAGAATTTCTATTCTATATTTTTATTTCTTTAAAATGTGTTTTTAAAAAACACAACATACAAAATTATCTATAAACTTAATTTTCACTTTTACTTTATTTGTTTCAATTCTAAGAAATCCACACGCAGAGAAAATCGTTTTATAATAATATTTGCTGTCCATATAGAACTGCTTTCATTTAAGAAATGCATACTACTGATAATCCGATGGAGATGTGCCCTACATTTCTACATTATAGGTCTTGGTAAAAAAAAGGCGTCGTACAAGTCATGGGATCATCGATTTCCTTAGAAAATGAACAGAAAAGAAACTTCTTCCTTTCCCCCGCTTTTTTGCAAAGCCTAAACAAATAACCTGAAACTTGGTCTATAGTGTGACAGTTAGAATTCAATTTAATAAGAAGGAAGTAGAAACACCATTGAATAGACGTTTCCTTTATTCATTGGCTATTTTCAGTATAAAAAATTCCTAGTACCAGCTCTAAAAGAAAAAATTTGCATTTGCGAAAAAGACATTCAGAATAATTATGCATGTGTTAAGTAAATGCAATATTTTTGTTAAAAGCAACCAAAATGATAATTTCGTAATATCAAAATATGTTTCATAATGATTTCTTTCAATAATAACTTCCTTTTTGAAAATCAGTGTTATTTTCTAACCCAAATATTATACTAAAATGAAATTGAATATAAAATAATATTTATAGCCTCAAATCATTTCCGTTACTTGCTTTTTACTCATGAATAATTTATTAGAATTTTTATTTTTATACATGAATACTTCTCACTGAAACTAACCATATTCATACGTCAAAGGGCAAGGTTATTTAATATAAATTTTATTTAAAAATGTTATGAATTGTGAATTTATACGGGTTGAAAACAAATCCCAATAACAAATAAATTAAAGTAGTTTTCAAATTTACAATTCTGTTTTCAATAATTGAAAAAGTATCATTTACGTTTTATCCCTTTATTCATTCAGAATCTTTTCAAAAAAAAAAAAAATACATATATAAGTGATTCTGTTTCTTAACTAATGTGTAAGACTACTACATTGTTTCGTGACCTGAGTAACGAAGTCACAAATTTATTAAGTAATTTCGTGACCAGAAGAATAAAATAATGTAATTAATACTGTGCATAGGCTGACTATTTTTATTTTCTTGTAACATATTTTTCTATGATCGTATAAAATCAAAGAGGTTAAAAGTGTCATTCTCTAACAAATAGTCTAATTTAAACTATTATTTCTTGATATAGAATGTAAATTCTAAATAAATAGTATTGATGCTTTATTTGTGATTATAATAACAAAAAAAGTCGTTGTTCTGAATAAAATTAAATAACTTTTATTTCTTATTTAATTGATGTACATACTGATATCATTAAAGATTATAATCAAATAAGAAATGTTATAGTAATTTACAAGAGAGTTAAAATAATAATAAAATAATGTTCTATAAAGTTTATGAGTAGTAATTTTATTATCACATATGCTGTGGGATACTGAATACTAGAGTGTACTCTAATGAATTAATAAATATTGTCTTGAATTTTTTCTTCAAGCAATACATTTGTACTGAATTATCTATATTTTTCATTGCGTGAATTTAAGTAAGATAAAATTTTGTATGTTTTAATTTTTTTTCTTCTCATTACATTTAAATTGAAATTTTATTTATTAAATATAAGAGCTAAAGATTTTAATTAAATTATGTTTGAATATTTCTGTTTTTTTAAGATTAATAAAAAAGTTACAGTGGTAATTTTACAAACTTCTGATATTTTTAGTGATTTCAGAAATTTTTATTGCTTTGAAAAAGATATATAATTTGAATCTTATTTTTATGTGAAAAGCTTTACAATATTGTTTTTAAATTATTATACATTTTCTGTAAAATACCCAATAATAATAATAATAATAATAATAATAATAATAATAATAATATATATATATATTATTTGTAAATTATTATAAACATAAATTTATTTGTAAGGTTTTATCATAGAACTATTCTCATAATGTTTTTTTCTGCAACTCAGTTTTATACTTTGAATTTTTATAAATTAAATCTTGTTTCTTCAAATTTCTTAATAATATTAAAAAATATTTTATTTATATTACGGATTATCCTTCAGGAAAACAAGTGATCGTGTTGAATTAAACCAAGCAGCTATGATGCGGAAATGCAATTGTTGGATGCAGGAGGGAATAGTGATCTGATGTGACAGATAGTACCCACTTCATTGTTCCGGTGTACGTGGTGGAAGGCATATATTGCGCATAGTATTGATGGATAGTTCAGTAACATCACTAACCGCAGCTCAATATATTCAGTGTGTTACGCATTATTCGGTGTCTATTTCTACCATTAGATGTTGTTTGCAGGTGAGTAAAATGACTTCGAGTTGTTTCATTTACACTTAGTTCAAATTCACAAGATTTTTCACCGCCAATGATGCCCTGAACAATGACCAAGGACAATGGAAAGAAACAGCATTGTCTTTACTGACGAACCCCACTTTTCCCTGCAAAATAACAATTGTCGATTCAAATCTAGAGACACCTTGTACAAAATTTGTTTAGCTTTTATATTATACATTGTCACATTGGTACTGCACCCGATATCATAATTTAGAGTGATATTGAATTTCAATTCCTCATTTTTTCTAGTACACACTGCTGATACAATAAACAGCCAGTGTTACATCTCTGATGTGTCGGAGCTCTTGGTACTCCGATATCTTCAGTACTTCCTATCAGCCATATTCTAACAGGATTATGCGCGATCACACCTAGAACACAATGTGCAACTGTTTTGCATTATCTATCAGATTGAATTGCTTCCTTGCCCTGCTTGTTCTTCCAATTTATTGCCAATTAAAAACCTTCTCAATATCAAGGCCGGGATATATCACCTGCTGATACACCTGATCAACTTCGGCAATATGTTGTAGCTTCATATACTGCTAGAAACCAAGTATACCTATATATCTAAAGCCTCTTTAATTCTATGCCTGCCTCCAATGTTGGCTACAATAACTACGGATTTATTCACCACATATACTTCCCAAGTATATTATGTTATTTGCCAAGTAAATTTTTCTGTGTTATCTCTGGTATATTTTAGTATTCGTTTCGGGTTTTCAGTAGTGCAAATTACATTTAGTACGACTTACATTATGTTAAATTTTATGCTATATAAAACAATATCAAAATCAGAAGTGAAAAAAAATACGAATTTATTCAATTTTAATCTAACTAAGTTACGAATAATTGGTGCATTTGAAAATACAGTTATAAAATAGCACAATTCTCTTTTTAATTATATTTTAGTAAAATTAATTTATAATAATTTTAAAATTATTTATTATATTTATTATTATATTTATATTATATTTATATTTATTATTAACTCATTTTAAAATTAACATAAAATGAATTTTTCTGCTTTCAATCCATGTAGATTTAACTGAGGCATTTGTTACAATCGCTGAATGTCAATTTATTTATGCCGGACTAACCTCTTGGGCTTTGTTATTTGTTACACTTGGAAATCCCTTCACTGTCACTTTAAATGAAATGTTGCGTTTGATAAATGTATTCATAATAAGTATTTCCCTTCGTAATTTCTCTATGTAACTACTTTCCATGTAGATATATGTATATAGTATTAATGTACACTACTGGCAATTAAAATTGCTACACCAGGAAGAAATGCAGATAACAAAATGATATTTATTGGACAAATATATTATACTAGAAATAACAAGTGATTAAATTTTCAAAAAATTTGGCTGGATAGATCCTGAGAAATCAGTACCCAGAACAACCACCTCTGGCAGTAATAACAACAGTTATACGCTTGGGCATTGAGTCCAACAGAGATTGGATTGCATGTACAGGTACAGATGCCCATGCAGCTTCAACACGATGCCACAGTTCATCAACCGTAGTGACAGGCATTTGGTGACGAGCCAGTTGCTCGGCAACCATTGACCAGACGTTTTGTATTGGTAAAAGGTCTAGAGAACGTGCTGGCCAGGGCAACAGCCGAACATGTTCCGTATCAAGGAAGGTCCGTACAATACCGGCAACAAGCGGTCGGGCATAATCCTGCTGAAACGTAGGGTTTCGCAGGGCTCGAATAAAGGGTAGAGCCACGGGTCGTAACACACCAGAAATGTAACGTGCACTGTTCAAAGCAAAGTCAATGCAAACAAGAGGTGACCGAGACGTGTGTCCAATGGCACCCCATACCATCACGTCAGGTGATGGGCCAGTATGACGATGACGAATGCACGCTGCCAATGTGCATTCACCACGATGCCGCCAAACACGGATGGACCATCATGATGCTGTACACAGAACCTGGATTCATCTGAAAAGACGACGTCTCACCATTCGTGTGACCAGGTTCGTCATTGATCACACCATTGAAGGCGCTCTTGTCTATGACGGAGCGTCAAGGGAAGCCGCAGCCATGGTCTCCGAGCTGAGAGTCGATGCTGCTGCAAACGTCTTCGAACTGTTCGTGTAGACACTTGTTGTCTTCCCAACGACCCCGTTTCTTGACTCTCGGCTCGTGAAGTGGTTGCACGATCCATTACGGCCATGCGGATAATATGCCTGTCTTCTCGGCTGCTAGTGATAGGTGGCCGTTGAGATCCTGCATGGCGTTCCGTATTACCGTCCTGAACCCATCGATAATATATTCTGATAACAGTCATTGGATCTCGACTGCAAGAGCAGCAATACTGTGGTAAGATAAACCGCAATCGCGGTACGCTACAATTCGACCTTTATCAAAGTCAGAAACGTGCTGGTACGCATTTCTCCTTCTTACTCAAGGCATCACTACAACTTTTCACCAGGCAACAACGTTCAAATGCAATTTGTGTATGAGGAACCAGCTGAACAATTTCCTCATTTAAATACAATGTAGGTGTCGCTACTGGCGCCTGCTTTGTCGGAATGCGCGGAAAAGCTAATCATTTGCATATCACAGTACCTTCTTCCTTTCGTATAAATTTCACGTCTGTAGCATGTCGCCTTCTTGGTGTAGCAATTTTAATGACTAGTCGTGTAAATGGATAAAAATGCAAATGCTTTTATAGCAAATGTTTTGATAATAAAATTGTATACATTTAGTAGAGCAAAATTCAGTTTACTAGGTACGGAAGAATTTCTTACCGTGATCAAAATATTTTTTATTTAAATCCTTCCTAGTAAATATAATGCTAAAAACTTTCTTTTTTAGTGAATAAATTAAATTAATTAAATTAAATTAATTAATTAATTTAATTAATTTCTAAATTTCAGTTTAATAGATATGTTTTTTTATCATTTTATGTCAATGCATGATGTAAAATAGAGACAACACATCTATTAAATGCTTTTATTCCATGTTTCACCTGATACTAAAATTCTTTAAATAGTGTAGTTATTATTGAGTGATTGCAGTGAATTCATATAAATCCATGTTTCTGTACGCGAAATTTAATTTAATCGCAAAGGTACATATAATTATTTGTAAATTAATTTATAAATATATACTTTCTTGATGATGGAGCAATAAAACTATGAAAGTTGCCAAGTAAGCTGGTAATAAAAGTCTATTTAGTAGATGGGAAGTAAATAGCGCAAATGTCGAAAAATAGGAAGTAATGTTTTTCAACATCGAGATAGCTTAAGAAAATTACGGCAAAAAAAAAATGTTTTGTAGATGTAACTACTGGTGATAACCTAAATGTAAGAAGAAAATGTGAATCGCAGACTACCAGTTTCGTAAGTGACGGATGAGTTTTATCGACGTCTGCAATTCTTAAGGGAATGCATCAATTCTCTTCGTTGTAGGTGAATTAAATAGTATTTTCTTATAAATTGATATAACAATGCTGTTATGATTTCAAAATAGCTTATATACACATGTATGTATCTCTGAAACTTAAGCAACAAAGAGTTAAAGCTATTTGAAATACTTTTGTTTACAGGGCCAACTGATGAAATGTTTTATACATTTGCCCTATGTGATTAATTTATTTGTTGAAAAACTGAAAAATCCAAAAGAATAGTTTTTTGTTATGAAACACTGTGTTTATTCAAGAAAAATTTTAAATGCAAGGGAGTAAACTATTACCGATTTTATTATCATCTTAGAATATTTTATTAGTATGATAATATTTAGACTAGAGTTCTGTGATTTTCATGTGAGTAGATATTATTTCAGAATATACACATAAATTAATTAGTCAAGATTCACAAATATGCAGTTCTAATCTAAATAGAATTTAAATGAAGTAGTATATTTTGGTAAACTTGAATCGGAAATAAATAACATGTGGAGAAAAATATGATGAAAAGTAGAATTTTGCAGTTTTAATGTCTTCAGTTGCCTATAAAAACATCACTTGCTAAAATATATTCATCAACTTACAATCAACATCTCCAATACTATATATTATGATTTTACATCCAGAATAAAACATTTTTATGTAAAAAATCAAATTAAATCACAAAATACCGTAACATCAGTTTATTTCAGCAGATATTACATTCGATAAAAATTAAACAATTTTTTTTAGGATGTTTTGAGTTAAATAGCATATCTAATGAAGTTTAAATTCAATTTTAGGTCTGGGGAATATTTAAATTAAAATTTATGAAATTAAATTAAAAAAAATTACTAAGAATTCCTATCTTAGCATATAAAACTTAAATTTTATAACTTACTGCTATAATTAAAGTACATTTTCGTATATTTGAAAGTAAAATAGTGTCATCTGTAAATAACTGTTAGTGTGGAAATAAATAATTCATAGTTAAATTAAATCTATAAATAAAAAATAATGTTATAGAAATGTTCGCATTTTATTAATTTTTCAAGAGAAATAGCAAATTTAAAAAAAAAACACTAGTCATATTTGGCGTAAAATTGATTGAAACTACTAATTGAAAAATGTAGACCTGAAAATATTTTTTCACCAAATTCTAAAATTAGTTATAATTTTAAAAATATGTATTTTAGGTTTAGGTTTCTTAAATAAAATCAAGAAATGTCTTTACTAAACATTTTGAAATTTTATTTATTTGCTTAAAATAGTTTTTGTATATATTAATTAATTACAAAATTTTACTTTGGAATAGACTAAGCTCTGAGCTTTGCATTTGTATAAGTAATATGTACACAAATTCTATGTTTGCTTTAATCACTAAGGATATCTCGAAAGTATTTTCTACAATTATTAGGAACACAGTAAATTCCTATTACTACTTCATTAAAAAATATTATAATATTTGTATGTAAATGTATGTAAATACTTGTAAATAATAAAAAACATATTAGTTATTAGAAAAATCTTTCAAATGAATTTTTTAGAACTGAAATAATCTCAGTAATTCAACATAAGATTATAATTAATATGTTATCAACACGAAATTTATATTAATCACCAAACTCTCACTTAATCCTCATGAAGCATTTCATTATCTACATTACCCGAAAGTAATTGTTTTTTAAATTTTTAGTTTATTCAGTATTTTTACTGACTCTCATTATTGTTAAAAAGTTTATAATTTATACAGTTTAAAAGTAAAACTATTTTGAAGAAATTTACTTTCCCATATTGTGACTAAAAAAGGAATGATTTTATTTATTCAGAAAATTTAATTATGATTTCAAATTTATTTTTCCATTATTCTTTGTATAATTTTTCTTTTACTGAATATTAATCTATTTTTTATCAAAATAACAATATTTCACATATTAATTTTAATTTTAAGGAACAAATAGTAAAAATACTTATAACTGTTTACCAATTTCTAGTCTTTTAATTTTATTAGGTTTTAAGTTTCTATTCCTTAATTCAAAGAACTAAATTTTTAACTCTGTATATATTGTTCAATGATTATTTTTTATTAGGCATTCTAAGAATTAATTAACGTGAATTAAGAAAATGATAAATTCCCTTCGAGAACTTTAATTAATTTGGTAATTATAATAAAATGTAAAACATACAAAACAATGTTTCTTACAAAAGACTAACTAATTAGAATTTCTTTTAGTTTTGTAAATGGGTTCTCTTAGAATATATTACATTTGGGACTTAATAAATGTTTTCTTAACGTAAATAATTATCTTGCATTATCATTGTTAAAGCAACTCAATGAACTTTATCAGCATGTGAAACAGTTATAAATTTGTGAAAGAAAGGTTATTTTGAAACAAATATATTTTAAACATGATAAATTTACTTAAAACAATTTCATTGTATATAAAGAATATTTATATCAAATATTGTTTTAAAAAAACAAGACTGAATAAATATTTTTAAGAATTTTTTTTCTGTAAAACTTAAAATTCATCTCAAGAATATTATATATATATATATATATATGGACAAATATTTCATTATAAAATGAATTTCATGTGAAACATGCTGATTAATTTCTCGTATATAACCACAGTAAAAAAGATTAAATTGTTGAGTGAAAGTAAATTTCTCTGACAGGAATTTAATTAATTTAATATGTTTTTTCTCTTAACATTTTATTCTGCCAAACAATTTATGTTTTGAAATTATAATTAAAAGTGTATAGATTTTAGAACATTTAATCCCTTCTCATTAAAAACATTTAAATGAGAATTAAAGGCCTCTAGAAAACAAGAAAATGCCATGATAAAAGTGATACATCTATGGACATGAGTCCATTGCTCCCAGTTACATGTATAGAATCCTTTTAAAAGGGATGTGACTTAAGCTGATGGAAGTGAAATAATTCTTTCATGCTTAATAACTTTCTAATTACTATACACTGTTACAAAAAATAGTTAATCATGCTTATTATAAATAAAGAAATTTATTTTGGTTAACAAAAATGAATACACTTTGTTTGGTTTTTCTCATAAATAAATATTACTATTCTCTTGCATAATATAATAAAAAATTTTCAAGTCACAAAATATTGGTCCCTTAATAGTTGGTAAATTGCTCAAAATATTTAATTTCTTTAAAATAAATGTTATTATATACGTCCTTATTATAAAATATATAAAATGTGATTTGAATAACAAATCTAACTGTGAAAGAAAAGCTAGAGGTCAATTATTGTTAATAATGCTAGAATTTATAATTCTTTCAGCTTCTTTATTTTTATCAAATTAATTTAAAAATTGACATTTCTTTTAAACTTTTAAAATATAATCTACCATTTTTTTTACTTACCTGTATGCTGTAAATGCTCGGAATTTTGAGGGACTGTTGTTTGACTACGAAGTTGAACTATGATACGTCTTGGGTCAGTGTGAATGGTATTAGTAACAAGATATGTCACAAAAGGAAATTGGCCTAAAGAATCAAGAATATGGTTAGGAGAAGTAACTCCATAAATATTAAGAGATAATAAAATCTATTTCTAGAGATAATAATCTATGAATTTATTTTCGTTAATCATATCTTTAAAAATATCATTTATGAAACAGTATCTCTCTAATGAATATTTGGTAATTTATTCCACATATATGATATTTAAAAGGATGTGTGTAGTAATGATCATATGATTTTGTTTAACAATTAAATAATATTTGTTATACATTATAAATTTATATGAATAAAAATTAAATAGCATTTGTTTTAGATAGAAATATTTTTAATAAATATGTGCAAAATAAATAATACTACAAATAGTTATATACTACAAATGGTTATATTTTTCCATATATATATATATATATATATATATGGAAAAATACATTTTTGTTAATCATATCTTTAAAATTATATGAAATTATTTTAAGAAATGATAAAATAACTATCATTTTCAAAATGCAGCCAAGAAACATTAAAAATCGTAAAACTCAGTGTTTCTTCATACACAAATTAAATGGAATTAAAAATAATTACTTTTTTTTAGAATAATGCTTGAATAACTTATACTGATTAAAACCCTCATAAACGTTTCAGCCGTAATATATATATATATATATATATATATATATATATATATATATATATATATATATATATATATTTGGATGTTGAAACTAATACTAATCTAAGATTTATAAAGTAAAATGGAAACATAATTCACATAGTAAAACTCTTGTACTTTTATGCCTTGATGATCTTTTGTGCTGTTTAAGAATAAGTTTTAATAATAATGAGCAATAACAAAGCTTTATTTTAAATTACTCTAATGATACAAAAAAACCAAACTTTGCAAAACTATAAGTAGAAAAGTTAGTTTTAGACTACAGGAGTCGCAGGTTAAATTAATTTTAAATAATGGAATAAGAAACATTTTTAGTTGAAAAATTATTTCTTTGTAACTTATGCTGGTACTTTTTGTAAAACATTTATTATGTCTTCAAATAAAAAGTAGTAACTTTTCCTAATTATTTACATAATTTCAAATTTATCACTTTAATAGATTAACAGGTAAGACTTTTATTAAACTATTTTTTTAGATTTCAAACACTTGAAAAATAAACTTTGTATAAATTTAAATTTAATTAAAAATATTAATTCCTTAAATTTCATATAATTTTAATTCTGAATTGAAAAACTTTTCAGGATACAAATACGTAATTTTGAGCTATTTCACGTTATAGTAAAAACAATTTAATATTTCTGCCTTGAATTTTATGTAAATTCTTCATTAAAAGTTTTAAATTCATATTGGATTCCTTTTGAAAAGATCTTGCAGTTAAATGTATTTTCATAAATTTAAGAAAATATTTTTTATATTTTTAAAGAAAATATTTTTTATATAATTATTAAAGCTAAATTTTTAATTTTTTGCACAAAGTTTTATCTAATGCTTCTGAATATTGGTTTTTAAATTCTAGTACATAAAATAATAAGTTCCTGATAACATAACTATCTATAAAAATATATCTAGTCTTTTCAAAGAAGCTCAAAACTAGGTATGTAAATTCTCTTCAAATTTAATTTTTCCATTGATTTTGGAGATATTATGTTACAAATATTCCTTGATATTTATACAACTTTTATGTGTATAGAACTCTATTCTCTCTCTCTACTTTAAACCATAAGTTAAGATCTAATTAGCCCTCGTGTGCAAAAAATGACCGGTGAGCGCCAAACCAAACCAAATTCCTCTTCCTCCTAAACTCAAGATTAGTTTCAAAAGAGGGAGAGAATCAAGCATAACGTTAATAAATCAACACATTGTTCTTGACAGTGTTAATCTGATATCCCCAGCATCATAAATAATAATTAATCTATCATTTAAATGTTATCTCTTCAAATTTTTTCAATATAACCTCTTCCTTTCATTTTGATGATTTATGCTATAAACATTCCTTTATATGCTTAACTTTTATGTGGTTATAATTCTGTTCATATATGCATATAATATCAGTATAAAAGCTTGAAAAATTTAACAATTTTGTGCATTTATAAAACATAAATATTTAATGATGGAAACTTTTCTTTGAAGTTAATACTATTCACGACGTTTAAAATTATTTTTCAAAGTATAACATTTCAAAGGATAATTCACTAATGTCCTTGCGAATTTATTACTAAATCATTTTGAATTTTCTAATATTTTTCAAACTCCATCAGTATCCCTATACACTAATCAGTATATATTAATTTAACTAACATTTATTATAAAATATTAAAGGAAGTTTTAGTATTAAAAACTAATTTTAAGTAATATGATATCACAATTAAATTTATGAAAATATCTTTTTTCATAAATAAACTAGTATTTATATTATATCAGAAAACAAACAATGTAATCAGTATTTTATCTAAGTTTTATCAGAAAACAAACAAAACACTTATTAAACACTCATTTAAAGATAAATGTTCACATAAATTTTGCTAAACCTAAAGTAGCATGTTTAACTTTCATAAAAGTAAGGTAATGCGTAATCATTAAATAACAGAAGAGCAACACTTAAATCTTGAAGATTTTATAAGACGATCAAAATTGCAATTTAATATTGTAACATACCTATATAATAATTCACTTGAAAAATAATTCTTTTTTTTTTCCACTTACATCTAATTCTAATTAAATTTTTTTGATTGAATTTATTAAACACATTAAGTTTAATTCTATACATATATTTGATTTTAAGCTGCTTAATTTTAAATTTTTATATACTTTACTTCTTAATTTAATCTCATTTTTATGTTATTTGAGTTTATTTATTAATATAACTGTTCCTGTTTTTTTAATTATATTATTTAAGAATTTTTTCATTTCGTACATTCATTTGTATTCATTATTGTGTTGATTCCTTTTTGTATTTTCAAATTTTATGGTTTAAGGTGTATTGGAACAAAAATTTCTTTTGTAGAAAATCCATACTTTGGGTCATCATAAACAACATCTGCTAATAAAACTGATAAAACGGATAGTCACTTTCTCTTACAAGCTGTGTGTATAAGCAAACTTTTTATCAGCTAATACAATTATGATTCATTCAGATTTTATTTTTGGACGGATAAAATAGAAAGATTTTTATCCTAAAATATTTAAATAGGGAGATAAAAATTTTCGATGTTTATTTACAAGATTCATAAATATTAATAAGTGCCATTAAAAACGGCAAAAATTTAATTTTTTTAATAAATATACGTAAATGAAACTGCAACTCAATTACTTTCTTCAAAAAGAAAAAAAATATTTTAAGAATTTAACTAATAAATTAATATTTAAGAATGAATAACTTGAAAATTTATGACAAAAAATAATTATTATCAAGTAGAAGTTCACTCACTAAACATTAATTATATTTTAAAATTTCATGCAGAAATTTCTCAATATATTTTTAAAATCATACATTTAGAAATATTTCTAAACTCATTTTAAGAATATTCCTAAATCATCACATTTTCAAATTTTCAAATCGGAAAATATTTGCTCAGTCAAGGATCAAAGATATTTTTAAACTCAACAGGTAGTATTAAACTGAAATAACCAGATGAAATGACATTTGACGAGGAAAGACAAATCTTAGTCTTTCATGTCTCCAGAAACTTTTATTTACATATCTTGGTCAGGATTCTGCATATATTCTCTCAGATTTTTCCCTTTTCGGAAAACACTCATACTTGAAAGAAAAGATCATATCTCTGCAATGCCACGCAAAGAAGTAACTGACTATATTTTGATTTTTTCTAAAGTTTCAGAATAAAAAAATATTTCCTTTAATATATTTCTATAACTAAATAAATTGCGTATAATTCCTTATTTCTGATTATTAATAGATTATAATTAATGAGTACATAAAACAATAAAGCTCATGCTTTACAGAGACGTAAGTAGAAAAGAAAAATTCTATCTTTCTATCTTAATAGAATAGATTTTGGTCCGGACTATGAATGGATGAATAAATCATAATGATGGATGAATAAAAGCATTAAGCTTCTTTGAGATCAGAGATAAAATTATTCTTCATGTGTGAAGTACATAATTTTAATTGTTCAAGAATTATATATTTATGAATAAATAACACAATTTAGGAGTATTTGAGCAAAAGTATTAAATAATTATTAAAATTTGACAATTTTGTCAAATTTCATCGAATTTTCTTTCTTGCAGAATTGAAAGATTTTATTTATTTGTCTTTTATATAACTATAAGCACATAGAGTATTTTACTTGTCTAATTATTAAATAAAAAATATTAATCATATAAAATGCCAGTTTTTACTTCATTTTATTTAATATACAAGTGTTAAGGTTATTTCATTATGTTAACAATTCAGAAAACTTATAATTTGTTTTCATATACCTTTAAAATACTACGTGGCTCTTAAAATACTTATAAAACTCACACTATTAAGATTTATAGTTTAAAACAAATTATATAAATATTGGAAATAAAATTTATAATTCATCGACTCAATTAATATGTTTTATTGAAAGTTTGAATAAAAGTTTACCACAATTACAATGGATTTTCTAAGAAACAAGATTAAAACACAGTATTATATTTCAAAATATATATAGGATTCTATTTAACATATTTATTAATGTGCATTTCTCAAGCATAAGCATTGGGAAATGTTTCATCATCTCTCAAAGAATTTTCTAAAAATTTTCAAGTTATAATAACCAATATTATTTTTCCTTCAACTTTTTAAGCGAGTATAAATTAAATTTAAATTTTTAGCAGAAATTTTGTTCAAAATTGCGCAACTTATTCTCCCTACATAATTAAATACTTATAAATATTTGGTAAATCCATGCGATTACTCTAATTAAATTAACATATGATTTTTAAATTCCATTGACTTATGAAAAAACATAAGCACATAGAAATAAGATTTTTCCTCAATGATATTTCACTTAAAAGTTATTAATCCATATTTTATAAATTTTCTAGCAAATAACAGTGCAATTACACTAATTATGTTATAAAGGTTTCCTTCTGTTTTTACATGCAACAGTACTATATATACCATGACACAATTTCAGGAAAAACACTTATTTGCTTTCATCTAAAATGATTTTGCAACTTAATTTATAAAGAATGTCAAGAAAGAGTAGTCAAACTGTCACCCAATGCAAAAGAAAAGTTTGCAAGATTTTATGTTTTCATGATTTGAGAATAGTACAAAATACGGAATAAAAATTATATATTTGTTAACTAACACAACGGGGATAGTATAATTTTAATATTAATGACACATTAGTAAGAAAAGATAGATAAAAATGTTAAAGGAGAAACTCTTGAAATTCTCAGTGCTTTTTCTAGATAAGAATTGAAAAGTAGAAAAAGTAAATTTAATTTCTTCAAGAAGGAAACCTTGAGAAATTTCTTTTTCAATATTGATATAAATCAGCATTTTAATAAAGCTAATCCATTGTAAATTTTTATTATGTATTTCTTTTATTATCTTGGTGTTTTTTTTATTTTTTGTGATTTATTATGATACATATTATTTATTATAAAGTAATGTATAAAGTCAATTTTACAATTTAATTAAGTGTAAAATAATTGAAATTAAACTTATAAAATTATTTCTAAGAAAAATGTCTCTAAACATTTCAGAAACAGTAGCTGTTTTAAGCTAAATTTAAATTGATTATGGGTTATAAAAGTCTTCATTAAATTTGTATGTAGAATTTAAAAAACAAAGTTTTCATCATATTAGTGTTTGAAAATTTCAAAAATTCTTGAAAGAAGAGAAGTATAAAAGTTCTAAGAAATATTAACAATTAATGATATAATATTTGGTGTAGGAAATTATCTATTTCTTAACAAGGAATAATATGGAAGGTGATAGTTTTAATTGATAAGGACAATGATTTGTATAAAAAAATTCTTTTTTTTTATTGATAAATCTTACTGATTTTTTAAGGTTTCTCTCAATGAAAATTATCCTTATTGAATTAAATGAAATTTTAAGGAAGTCAAGAACTGAAATAAGATAAAGATATTTAAAAAATAAAATAAAGATATTAAAAAAATTGAAATTTGAAACATTTAATATTATATTTAACTTTAAATATCCAGTTCATATTTATTAGAATTTCTTTTTCGATTATGCATGAAATTTATACAATGTCCTAAAGGTGTATTATTTCTGAATATCTTTAATGATATAACCAATTTAAACTATTATATCTAATTAAATAAAACATTACGCTTTGCAAGGACCAAATGATGCGATACATTGGAAGCTTCGTATGTCTTTTCGTACTTTAATTCCTACTCATGAATAATCAAAAGCTATTATATTCCTTCAAAACAAATAATGCTAACTTTATTTTTTTGATTATTTTCCCTTAGCTAAAGGTTTTTTCATCAGTTTTAAAAATTAGAACTGCTTTTTTAAATTAATACTGAGAACGTTTATATATTTCTATCAGTTAAAAACATTACAACTCATAAAATGTAAACACAAAACCATATTTAAAAACACATTCAAAAAGTACTATTTGTAAATAATTAACACTTTTAAAGGTCAAAATTGTTTCATTTCATTTAGATTTTAAAGCAATTACTAAGTTTCAGTCACAAGAAAGTTCTTTAAACACACATATATGTGTTAACACACACAATATCTGTATTTAATTAATAAACATTTTAATAGCAAAAATAACTTTAAATTATTATTAAAAAAAAAATTATGAAAACGCATTTTATAAAAGGGAAATGAAAAATATTACGACATTTATTGGCAAGTGTTTTGACTATGGTAAACTTATTAACATATTTTGTGCTATAAATAATTTATTTATAGAAAAATCTATTAGCTTGTTGCACAATATCTAAAATCATTATTCCATTTTATTCCTTCTCAATTTATAACTTATATTTTTACAAGTTATAAGAAACAACTGAGGTTGCATTTAAACTTACAACACATTCTCTTATTTAGGATTTGAAATTTTAATTTAAGCTTTTTCCTTAATTAGTATGATAGGAACAATTTTTATAATTAAAATGATAATTTCAATTAATACTATCTTCCGTATGCTTAAATATCTTAAGAATTTATTTCAATAAAATTATTAAATAATATCTTTGAATAAAATTCATTTCTTCATATTCTTTATTTTAATTTTAAAATTGAAAATTGAATTTTTTACTAATTTCAGCACTCGTGTTTGCTATTTTATATGAAATCAATCTGACTGATGAATCACAATATGACTGATGCTTAATTTCACATTTTAAATACTACGATTATTTCTGAAAATTGTTTTTTTTTTCTCTGTTTTTAAAAGAAATATTAAGATATTTTCATTCTTAATAATATCCCATATTGTCATTGGATTGAAATCTTTTTATCAGCATGAATTCCGATGGAAAGATAAATGACAAATATGACAGGATCACATAAGACAGAATAATTACTTTGAGATGCATCAAATCACTTACTATGTCTCTCCACATTCATCAGAAGCAATCCTTCAACTGCGTTTTGGGAATCCTTAACCCAAGCGAAGGCTTTTCGATGACGGTTGAGTTGACTGGCCAGCCACTCTTTTGGTGTCAATCGAAGAGCTGTACTAGGAAATGGTAAATCCTGGGATGCGAATGATCCGTTCTCCCGGAAATCAATGATGATGCATACTTTAGGATCCGTCACTTCCAAGGTGTTCATCTCCTGGGGTGACAAAACGCTTTTTTCCTAAAAATGTGGTATAACAACGCATGCAACATAGCATAACAGTAAAGTAATTGCTAAACTTACTTTGTTCTTTTCTTTTTTTGGACAGACTTCTTTACTACACAGTTCTTAAGCTTAATTTTTTTCAAAAAAAGAGAGCCCTTTGTAATTAAGATTCGGGTAATTAAGAGGAAAGGAATTTTTTAATATTATTCAAATTAATTTTAATATTGTGGAACTCATTTTACGCCTCTCATTTATACGCATTTTCGTAGCATATCAGCATTATTTCTACAAAAAAACATTTAATAGTAAATTATTTAATTTATACAAAATAAATCTTCAGTTATATAATTTCAAAAAGGTTTTTGCATGTATAATTGTTCGAAATATTTCACTAATGTATAAAATATATGATTTTTCTGGTTTTTTTACTGAAAAGTGCTTAAAAATTCAAAATTTACGTAAATGTTATAAATAATTTTCTTTCAAAAATGATATAATTTGGTTTTAGAAAATATTATTAATTCATTTGAATATTATCATTACGAAATAAAAATTTTCGCATAATCTAAGCATTTTATTTATGTGACCACCATAACAAATTTAGTAGATCTTATTATTTATAAAAAAATTACTGTTACACTGTCAAATTTACTTTAAAAAAATTCCCTTTAATATTGATGAAGTTTTGAAAAATATATAAAATGTTGATTTAAATAAAATTTAAATCTATAATATTACATTCATAATTATCAAAACGGTTTCCAAAAATTTTCATTTTTTTCATACTTTTCACTAGTTATACTTCTTTTTTTTTAAATTTCTTTGTTACCCAAATAGACTAAAATATCTTCAAATTAAAATTAAAATATACTATAAAATCAATCGAAAGTTTAATTAATATTCAAGTTTTAGGATAACTTAAACAACAATGAAAATTCTTTATAAAAATGTCAGAAACTTAATTTAGTTCTTTAGAGACTTTTATTCTTGGATGACAAAATTTCATGCTTTTTTCATTGTGCAATTTCAAATTTTTAATAAAAGATTTCTGTTATTTTTATCAGCATATCAAAACTATTCTGCAAGACATAAGATTACTGAAATTTTATTTACATACAAGAAGACAATTTTCATATAAGAAAACATTATGTTATGAAATGATTTCAAAGAAAAATTGTAAGTTATAAGAATTAAGTCACTTTGATAAAATTGATATTAGAAGTCAAAATATTAAACCTTAAGATTCAATAAAATCAAACGACTTTGCTTTAAATACTGCTATATCATTTCCCATATTTTAGTAAAATAAATATTTTTACTTTTAATCATTTACAACAAAATTTATTACATTTATTGTTTTTTAAATATTAATAATCATTATGTATAAATTATTTAATGAATAATTTCAAAATATTTATGTATACATAAATACTCTAATTATTGAAAAGAAACTTATGTAAAAGGGAATTCAATGATATTAAGAAAAGACTTCTGAAATGAAATAATTAAGAAGTTCCAAATGTCTGCGTTCACCTATACTACCACCCTTATTTCCAAATAGGGCAGAGTTAACATGAACTTTGTAAAAAATAAATGAGACCATGTAAATCAATTGAATCTCATTTCAAAATAAAATAAAGGTATGAATAACATTTTAATTTATAACAGAACTGAAATATAAGTAAATGAACTTTATTCGTTAATAAAAAAAAATTCAAAACTCTTTAATGCAGTACATAAAAAGAGCTTTGAAATCTTCCAAATTTTATTTTAATTAGAATTAAGCTTCATGTGTACTATAAAAAGAAATATTTTGTGTAATATGTAAATTTACCGAAATAAATAATATAAAAAGTAAAATAATATAAAAAGTATAATATTGAGGTTTATGTTTTAAAATAAGCTAAGAAAAAGTACAGGTATATCAGAAAAAGAATTAATTCTTTAGATTCGTTATTTCTTGTACATACAATGGCTTTAATGACAGTTAATATGTTAATCATTTAATATTATGTTCTACAAAATATCTGGCTTTTACTTCAAGTTTTCTAATATTTCCCCATAAAGTGTACTTAGTGCACGAGATGCAAATAAATGTTATCTTAAAAGTAAGCCTGTATTTCCGAGAAAAAATACAAAATATTAGCTGAATGATACACTATATCTTACATGAGTAGGTCTTAATATAAAAACTAAATGATGTACACACACAAAAACAAAACAATTCAAAAATCTAAAATTATGTCTTTGAATTACTTAATATTTACTATATGTATATTTTATTAATTTAAAAACGAATTATGAAAATTTAAGCACAAATCATTAAATTTTTAAATAAATTAACTTTTATATTAACCATAGCGTACACTTTAAGCAATCAGTGTAGGTGAACAAAATATGTAAAACTCGTATGAAAATCCAAAACCCTCATCTAATTTTTGTTAAAAAAATAATGAAATAAACAATGTCAATAGCATAGCTGTTTATTATTTTTTAAACTATTCATGTAATAGCTACTTAATAAATAATTAATTCATAAGCTTTTTATCCTGTAAGAATTTCTTACATATTTCGATTTTTTTCGTAGAATTAGTAAGCTCTGAGAATCAAATAAATATGTTAATATATTAAAATTTTATCTTTATTAATAATTTCCGTAGTTTACATCTGCGTAAAAAAGAATAAATTCCGTAACTTATTCAGATTTGTTTTGGAACTGAGGCAATATTTGAATCATAAATAGAATATTTATCAGAATGCAATGTTTCATTGATAATTTATCTAAATAGCATGTTTGATAGATCTTTGAAATTATAAGTTAGATGTTATGCATTAACTTACAATTATCGTTAATAAATATTATTATTAAACAAAAAGTTATTATAATTAATAAATTTAAGAAATTAGACATTATTTCTAAGCCCTTTTGACTTATAATTTGGGATGCTTAATTTAATTAATATTAAAATGAGTATAATGGAATATAATAATTGAATTGTTGATAAAATATAATATAAATAATATTAAAATTCAATAAGGAAACAGAAAAAAGCTGGCACGCAAATAAATTCTGATGAAACTATTTTAGTCAAATACAAAGGGTTAACATGAACATATATTGTGTTTACTATATATTTTACTTACCTAACATTTCCCTGGTACTTATAATGTAAACTTTTAAATGAAATAAATATAAGAAAATAAAAAATATGTAACAGAAATTAAAATTTTCAAAATATGAAATACAACAAATACACACTTGTTATTCAGACCACACTTATGGGAATGTTTTAGGAATGATTAAACATAGATAAAGAAATTCTATTTTCAAACATTACTAAAATATTTTGAGGAAAAAAATAAATAAAAACAAATAATTATTTTAATATTTATTACAGTTCTATAGTATTCAATTACAATAAATAATATAAGTAAAATATGAATTACTTTGGTGTTACAAATTAAGAAAATATGAATTGTGTGCTAGTAGCCTTTTAATTTTCGGCATTTGTTTTGATGATTTTAACAATTAAATTTGAATATTTTATATAGAAAATACTACATGTAATGAATTCCAAAGAAACACATTGATAATTTATATCAATTAAATTTTGTTTCAATTATCGATCAACAAATCATGGTTAATAAGTAACATTAAGTGTTATATATTTTTTAAAAGAATTTTTCTGTATACTTAAAATATTAAAATATTGTTTGTAAAAATGTAAAGTGGATTCCAGTTAAAATATGCTATCAAACATTGTCTTTTAATTAGTTTATTCAATAAAATATTCTAAAGTATAAATATTAAGAAGAATAACATTATCTGCTTCCTGCTTAAAATTACTTGTTACTATCGAAATGAAAGAAACACAATTTAGATTGTATACGATGCATATTTAAAGGAAGTTCATCTACAAGTATTTAACTTTTAAAGGCTTTAATACACTAATTTATACATATGGCAGTCGACAAAAGCGTAGTTTGAAAAGCTTGTTAGTAAAGTCAATATCCCTCATCATATCATGCATTACAATGATATACGCAACAGTTCTATGTTTCATATACCCAGCAAACATGCGGATTTCTTTATAATACCTTTCCTAACAGCCTAATAATTTAATATTTAAACCTAACAATATTTTGGAAATTCTCTTCTTAAATCCATTTTAAGCCTATTTATATACTACAGCTGGTATCATGTTTTATTTCTCGCTTTCACACGTACACTCACTTTAGATACATACATGAATAAATGTAAGTATACTTATGATTTTAAAACTTAAATTATGCAATAGAAATGCAAATATTTTATAATACAAAAGAAGGCAAAAAACGAACATGGAGATAAGTAGAAATGAAATTCAAATTAAATTATAAAATAGAAAGCAATATGAAAATACAAATGGAAATATATAGTAATAATATGGTAGCTTGTATGTTAAGCACTTTGGCACAAAAGACAGGCTTTTCAGTCGATGGCATAAAAATGCCTCAAAAGTTATGTTAAGATATCATAAAACCATACAAAAATCAATACATACATAATTAAGAATACATAAAAATTAAAGACAAATAATATTCAGCTTATAAATACATGCAAATAATAAAAACAACTAACAAGGAAAAATAGGATAACACATTGCCATACAAATATAAATATAAATGAAATCCAAATCAAGTAAACCCACAATAAATAAACGCCAGAAATAACTAACTGCAAATACTAAGTAGTGTTCTTTTCAAAGTTCTTATCAAGCTTTCAAGCTCCGTATAACTCTTATGAAATAAACTTTGTATTTTCATAATTACGCCATACTATTTATTTTTGTAAGCACAAATATATTAAATAGTGTTTGATAAAATTTATTTGTACATTATTATTTAATGAGTAATATATTTAAGCATTTAATTTGTTTTCTAATGTTATTTAAATTATTACAAGTTTTTTAAGTTCTCTCTAATTGTCAAGAAATATATATAGATATAGAATATTTTCATATAAGTTAATAAATTAATATGTTAATAATAATTATATAATACCCAAATCCTAATAGAAAAATGAGAATTCAGTTTAATATAAATAATACAATTTAGCATTTGCTGATGATATTGATCACATTATTACTCACTTCCATTTGTATTTTCATGTTGCTTTTTGTTTAATAACTAAATTTGAATTTCCTTTCTAGTTATCCTGATATTGTTCACTTTTCACTTTCTTTTGTATGATTGAATATTTGTGTTTCCAATAATCAATTGGAATTTTTAAATTTTAAATTTTGTAATTTATATTTGTGGTAATTTCACTTTCATCTGCTCTAACACTGGGGGATTTACTAAACTTTTTCTTATATTTGTTCTTAGATTTTTATATATATATATAGGTGTGTGCGTGCGTTAAACATTTAACGCTTCATTTATTCTAAGTAATTACTATTTCGTATTTAGTTTTATTAGTTTAAGTTAAATATATACCCATTTGAAATTGAAATTCAACTGTAATATTTGAATACAAGTATTGCGCTGTTTACTATTGAATATAAGTATTTTCAAACAGTAAAATTCTTATTTCTTTAATATAAATATCATTGCAAAGCTTAAATCTTGCTTTTCAGGCCATAATATAGTTTTTAAGCAACCTGTTTTTTATTGTGACTTTAAAACATTATTTTCATAGAGAAAAACGTCAGTTATACATGTACCGCATTTCAGTTTCAATTAAACATTTATGAATTATTTAATTGAAAAATCATTTAAGTGAAACAACAATGATTAAAATTAACAAGAATTTGTAGGCACAAAATTATAAATGCAAATAAATTTCTTACTATCCTTATATCATAATTATATGACTTAAACAATTTATTATATTATTAAAAAACTTTTCCGGAAACAACGAACACATTTTATAGGAAAGTAAACAAATACTTAATTTTTCACTGCTTAAAAAATAAATCTGTATTTCCCGTAGAAATTACTATAAATTGTTACACTGAGACAAGTTTATATATCAAGATGAACTCATTTCACGTCTTTATGACTTATGTCCATTAAAATATCTCTTACATACACGGTATAGTAACCAAATTCTAATCATTTCCCTCATTAATTATCCTGAATCGTAACTAGGTTATGAAAATATATTCAGAATCCTAATACGTTACTAAGCCCTGTTTCGACATAAATTTTCAATATGCTAATAATTGATAACACTGTTAACGAAACAACTTATTAATAGAACGTATTTATACATTTATATTAATAACATTATATATAGATTGGACCATAATGTTTCGAACCATATTAATTAAACATAAATATAGCATATCCGTGTATATAATATATATATATATATACGGATATGCATTTATTAGAATGTAAATATCAAGACTTGTAAATATTTGTATGTGCGTGTATTAAATACATGAGACCATGTCGAAAATATTTAATAATTCAAATTTAATATTTTTATTAATTTCTTTTGAAAATATATTGCATTTCTTTTCTCTCGATTAAAGAATGCAATATTTAACTTTCCCTTTATTCTTCACTAATTTATAATTATTTATCAAATGTATTTAGCCTCGATATTATTAAATAGAAATGAACATAAAAATATTTTTCAATAAAATCATTTTAAAGTATAAGAAGTTACAAAGAATATTCAGAAGATTATAATTGATGCTACAGTAAAATTAAAACATGGAGTGTCATAACAAAAAAATAACGATATATTTAAAATTTTACTTTGATAATTTGATATTTGATTTTTACATAAAACAAAAGAAATTATCGGAAAAAACTTTAAAAGGAAACTAAAGTATAATGACTTCAGACAGAGTAATAAAAAAATTCAATCACATGATTATTGTAACAAATTCAACATTATACTTTTTTCTTTTACAACACTTTATAATTTTAACTCAAAACGGACTTGAAAGTGTGAAAATATTTTTTAACCTTAAATTATTTTACTTTACTGTTAACCACACTGGTGTATTTCAAATATATTTAAATATGTCATAAAATCTTATGATTTTCAAACAAGATGAGCAAAAAATTAAAGCAGATTGCACAAAAACTTCTCTAGATTTTATAAATTGCATCAAATCTAAGCATTTTGATCTACAAATTGCACAGAAAAAAATTCTGATCATAAAGTATGAGTAATGTTTCAGTCAAAATTCATTTGTAGTAGATATCGTCTGCCAAGTTTTATCAATCATTTTTACGATATCTAATAACATTTAGAAACAGTCAAAAAGATATTTAGTTCTATTGTCTGAAAATAAATCAATTTTTATTAAAAGAAGAATTTTTATTCCTACGGTTTTCATAAATTGTATGTTAGTGTTTCGAAGTCAGTTCTCATAATAAAATTTCTGCTTTGAAAAGTACTTGAAATATTGCGAACATATTTTTAAAAATACTGTTTATCAAAAATAATATTACTTGATTGGCATAAAAAGTAATATTAATCTTTACTGACATATAATTAGATAATCGTTGAAGATAATCAGTGATCTGATAGACCACTTATTTCATTTAAAAAGTCGATAAAGTCAGAGAATTGATACACGGTGAACATTGCTTCACAAATAGAAACATAATTAACACAACAAGTTCAACAAGTTCCTATATTATATGACTCCCTTCAAGTAGTAATATATATATAGTATATAGTAGTTATATATAGTATATATATATATATAAATATATATACTAAAGGGACCCGGGACTGCTTTCACGAGACAATTCCATTTTAAAACATATTATCACTAGTGATGAAACTTGAAAATAAATTAAATACACTTTTGACATCTAAATAACTTAATAATCAATTGAATAACACAGAAATAATGAAGCAAGACATGAAAGAGACTCCGTAAGTTACTCAAAATGTAATGTTAACAGTTTACCTTAATTGCTGTGATATTGCTCATTATGAGTTCCAATCGACTGGCCAGAAAGTCAATAAAAATAATTAGACTGTTTTGCACCTTCTGCTTGAACCAAATTCTCGAAATCGACGTGAATGTGGCCAGGAAACACGTGAGTTAAGCCAAATGATAATATATATTCTTTCAAATAATTATAAATCTGCAATCTATGCCAAAGAATTCAAGAAATACTGCCCAATCGAAGGAGAGTTTTTCGAATGTGATGAAATAGTTTTCCTTCTAAAATGCTTTTATGTCGTTATTCCTAATAGAATAATGATATAAAAGCACTATTATTTAATTATTCCTATTTTCTTAAATATAATAGTATTTTCTGACAAAAGTATCAATTCATCTATTTTTTTTTCTCTTGATGGGATCACTAGGTCTCAAATTATACTTGTTATAATTTTCTTAGGCAAAGTAAGACCATTGTTCATTTTCAACTTTTCTAACTTATCCTTTCTTTAATGAACGTGACCAAAATAATAACGTTTAAAAAAAAGTTGTATTTATTTGGCAAAAACTGGCTACAATACTTTTCTTATAAAAAAATATAATTCAAATGATTAAGTAGATTGGAAATTTCGCTATCATTATTTCAGCAATAAGTGTTATAAACTTATAGAAAGAGGCCACTTTTTTGTGGCTTAAGAATACATTTGTTTTCATAAATAAATATTAATAAACTTTTAAGGAGATTAACAAAAAATTAAATTTACATGTAATATACTGTCATTGAATTATTCAATGAACTGCAAGAAACTCACTTCTGGTTAGATGACATCCGAAATATTTCCCTTGAAATTAAGGTTAGAAAAATACGTTTCTCTCTTTCTCGACCATTTTGCATTCTCCAATATTTCTTGTGTTCACCACGTAGTCTCATAGGATAACATCTGTACAAAAACTAACATTTTGTTCACTAAAACGTAAAATGACCAACTGTAACACCATACGGCTTCATAATTAGTTCTACAACCTTCCCGTTTACATACATCATAAATCTCCATTTGTAGACCTACATGTTGGGGAAATACACCTAAAGTATTTCTGCACAAACATTCATGCACTTCGAAATTCCCTACATTTGGTATTATTCAGATATAGATTCCTCGAATTTGGTATTTTTCAGGGTCTTGCATATTTTAAACGGATGTTAGGGCACTGAAACTTAGAAAACCATGTGTCAGTGGTTTTCAAATTTAATTTTAATTCATCTAAAAACACATAATCTTATGTATCATACATAATCTAATTGAAATGTTTCCAAATCTATAATATTTGCTGAATTGTTAGGGACACAGGTATTCGTGATACTTGGGAAAACAGTCCATTAACGCATAAACTTCTGTGTACAGTAAAGGCAGATATCGTATCATCGGTGTCCTATATAACTATGAGCGTCTTTCTAGTTGACTACAACTATAATATATTGATATTTTGAAGGATCACATGACTTAGGCGATTGGAATTAGGGGAAAGAGAATTTAAAGTGAACGGAATCAGAGAATTTATAGTGAACGATGAAGAATAAAGCAATATCTAATTTTCCAGCTTCGATGCATTTGATAGCATGCTGCTATTCAGATTCCTTCGTTAATCTTTTAAAAGCTGTAGAAGTGTTGCAAAACAGGTTTTATGCGACTTCATTATATATATATATATATATATATATATATATATATATATA
>JAPDSC010012745.1:680153-698178 GCA_026290005.1 Latrodectus geometricus | reverse complement strand
TGTTTGAAATGATGTTTGAGTAATGGTGTTTCAGATGATGTGTAAAAGGTATTAGATTCACTTATGTTTTAGATTATGCTAATGTAATATTGAACTTGTAAATTTGTATTTATATTTTAACTATCTATGTGTTTATGAAAAAACAATCATTAATTAAGTTTTTATGCTTATCTCTTAATTATATATTTTAAGCTACTGAACATTTTATTACAAACTGAAACATATCTTTCGCTATAACTCAATTCTCTTTCATTTGATAATATTTACTGTACTTAAACACCCAAACATTTTCCAAAGTTGAAATTTTTTTGCATAACTAAATATGTCAAGAGCATCTGATGGTGATAAGAACAGTTTATTCTGAAAAGGTTCTATTAAAAACAGATGTGCACTCGCTTTCTTATTTTGCTTTTAGATAATTTATAATGACAAATTTATGTCATAATGTAAAAAGTAGATAAGAAAAATGTGCTTTCTAGAAAAAAAAATTACTACCTTTTTTTATTAATGGGTTTTTTATTGTAAGTATTGTAAATTTTTATTTAATCCCCAAAAAGCCAAAATAAATTGTTAGCATATTTCTTAAATGAAAATAAAATTGTTTTTTCATATTTAATATTAATGTTTTTTAATTCTTTAGCGTAATTATAATCATTAATTTATGCTTAAAAATATTTTGAGTATAAATTAATAAATAATAAAATTTATGAATATATTACCATAAAGATTATACATCATTTTTTTAACTGAAATTACAAGTTTCATTAGAGAATAGAATAGAGAGAAAAATACTAAACTACTGTATATTTTATGAGTAGATTATTCATTTAGTGACTATCCGAGTTACGCAAAAAGGAAATTCTAAATTTTATGGAATGATGCTCAATAATGAGTGACAAAATAATTCTTTAAAATTGATAACCAGTGTCTCAAACACATCTAATTCTGTTAACTAAAGAGAGTTTTGTTAATTTCTTCTCTAACAAAAATGATTTATTCCAAATTATTGCTCCAATTAGAATTATTCGAAGGAAATCTAATTTTGCTTGTAAACAAGAATTGAAGATAAATTTTCTATAACCAAAGAATTTATGTAAATTTTCTTTATTTTTTCACAAACTCTAGTATTTATAACAGAAATTCATTTAATATTGTTAAATAGGAAATGATATTTTATATAATATGTTATCATTTCTGGAATATTCGTGCTTTCAGTTATTAGGCTTATTAATAAGTTCAGACGATCAGAATTTTAGTGTAAAATAACATGTTATAAACTGAATGCAAATAACTTTTGTGACAATTTTTTTTTTTTTGAGAAAAACACGCTATTCTTTTCCGTATTCAAAATTATGTCTATAATTGAATTTTTCAATATTTAGTTGATGAATTTTACTTCAATTCATTTCTTGAAGTTCAAAAATTGGCAAATTAAAATACATATTTGTTTTACTTTTTATATTTTAATGTTTGAAAATATAATATCTCTAAATACTGAAGAATCTGTGAAAGTTTTGAAGAAGTAAAATATGCTTATACTAACGAATTGTTTGTTATATAGCGTATGAAGATGTTGAGATCATAAACAGAATGGAGGAAATTCACAAATCGAGTGATATGCTTCATAAAGAGCAGTTTAATAAGCTTTTATAAATTTTTCATGCGACATACTATATCACTTCAAAAAAGGAGTCTTCATGTGCATTGCATTTCTTTGATGGAATTTAGACAAACAAAGATATTTCTCAGAAGTGAAGCAAAAACTTTTCAAAATAACATCTAGCTAAAGTGTTAAAATAATTTTTCTCATAAGACCACAAATTAATATACTTTTTAATTAACTTTGTAATATTTCTTGGTAAAAGCAATTTTTCAAAATTTGAAATTCACTCAAGTAATTATAACATAAGTATTTTGTATTAATAAAACATGATAAAGAAACAAATGCAATCATAATAATTTGCATGGGTAAGTTCAAAATGTTAATAAAGGAAGATAAATGCTAGTTTTTTAAAGGTGTTTTGAAAGTGTTGATAGTTTCCTTTTTTATTAACGTAATTAAAAACAATTTTAAGTGAATTAAAGAAAATAACTTGGGTTTTTTTTGTGAAAGAATGACAGTAATTTTTTCTTAAGAATTTGAAGGAAAATAGTTCTTGAATTGTAAAGTACAATGAACACAAAGTAAATTACATATTTACACCGTAATGAATTGCAAATATGCATGTCCGGAACACTTTTGATTCCATCGTGTAAAGATTATTTTTAAATATAATATTGAGGAAACTTTCTTGTTTCAAAGATAACAAGATTCTTGCATCGGAAATGCTAATGCCGATAGAAAATCATATACTATTTTTAGAAAATTTTATTACTAACATCAGGGTTTAAAATTGAATGAGTTCCTTCTAAGAGTTCTCGCAACAAAGCAACTGAATTAATTCCTTCTGCATTAAATTTATTTCATTCCTTTTATGAATCTACAAAATAGGCAAATAAGAATTTAAACATTGCAAAAGATGGGAATACACTCGAGTAGGATAAAAAGCTGTAACTTTAACTTAATATTTTTTAAATTTAGTTTCCATTGCAAATTCAAATGGTATATTAAATGTTGAAATCAGAGTTTCATGCAAATCAAGGTGAAAATCAAAATAAAGTTGTTTACCATACGCTACAAAATGGTATTTTATCATACATAAGGATTTTTTTCTTTTTAAAAATATATTTTGTTTACATAGAAACTGTTTTCTAATGATTTGTAATTTTACAGTATGTATTATTTTTATTTATGAAAATACAAACAGAGACAGAAATCGAAGACGTTTCTCTTCATTGTTATTTAAGATTTATAGTATATATATATTTATATTATGCATTTAATTCATAGTTCATAAAAAACGACAAAAATTTCTGAGAATTTTTCAAGGTAATAATCAATTTCGTCAGAATTAGCAATCTATTATATTCGTTTAGTTGTGCCTTTAAATTTATTTATTTTGATACTTACATATACATGCATCTTTATCCACAAGGAAGATAAATAGCAAATTTGACCTTACAAAATTATTATCACTGTTAGAATAATTTCAATATTTTTATAGAGAGAATTATTTCATATTGCTGAAACATATCAATATTTGTAGAACAGCTCTTAAGAAATTTACCTACCACTAGTCAAACTGTTTCATTTAAGAATCTTCCTTTTCGTTAGATATAATTTTCTTATATTAAAAAAACGTTTTTTTTTAAATTAAAATTCAAAAAAACGTTTTAAAGTTATTATTAATCTGTTTTTTTACTGAAATTCGAGCTTTGTTACTTAGCATTTTGTATATCAATCCTTCTTCGAGAATATATTATAGGAAAACTGTATCCTTTTTTATATTTCAATACTATGAGTATACAAAAAACAATGTAAAACATTCATTAAATTTTTCCTTATTTTTGGCATCATTCACTTTACATACTTTATAAAAAAGGTGACATTTATCAGAAAGTTTTTCACTTCTTAATTTAAACTAATTCAAATTTGAGAAAGGTTAAAGGATATGAATAAAAAATAAATTTGTTTCTATTCATAACTTATAAGGTGTTTTGAAATTTAAAACGACATTGACGATTTCTCTGAGCACATTCTTTTTCCAGCGAATTAATTTTTGTTGTTATTTGTTTTCTGGTGCACTACCAAACATATAAACTACGGTTTTTATAATGTTCTATTCATTAAAAATTTTCCTGAAAATGTTGACTTTGTTGTTAAAAAACAGCAAGTATTTGATATAAAAAGTATAATATTTCCAGATTGATCACATGCAATACATTGAATAAGTTGAATAGTTGAAATAACCATCAAATTCATTTAAATCCAATTTATTGTGCAGGAAATGTTGAATACTCAATGATTAAATGTAATTGTTCTCCATTTAAGCTTCATAAAATTTAAATAGATAGTATGCGTCACTTTACATTGAGCTAAAATGTTGTTTTGAGTTGAAAGAGGATCAAACGTTTGATAAATAAAATAAACTAGTTTATTCAGAAATTTTAAATAATAAGAATTGAAACTTAAACTATTGATATATAACGCTAAAGTCTGCTTAGTATTTTTATGTTAGGTAGTCATTTTTTAAAACAGGTACTACAAAAATCATAATCTGAAAATTAATTCTTGATCTAGTGTAGATAATATGATTTAAATAAGAATTAATGCACTTTTGTGTCTAGCTCATTTTACTGGAAATATAATTTACTATAAATAAATTCAATATAATTCAGGTAAGTAAACAATATATTAGTGTCATGACTTTGTGAAACAAATAAACAATTTCAAAATATAAATGAACTGTTAACGGCTCTGAAATAAAAGATTTATATAGTTTTAAAACATTAATATTGTTTATAAATATTTGTTTTTTTTCTTTTTTTTTAAATTCTGAAGGAAAAGAAACAGTATTTTGTATCGTTGATTATATTACCATAGTTATATGATAAGTAATTGTAAGCGTATTAGTTTCAAAAAATAAAGTAAAAACAAGGAGTTTATTTTCCACTGTTACAAAATAAACAAATACTGGAGTTTTTAAAAATATTTATTTCAAGGATTTTATGAAGAGTGAAAAAGTTTATAAGATGTAAAAAAACATTTCAGATACCTCAGTGAAATTTTTTCGAATTTCAAAAGGAAGCAAAGCTAGTAAAATCATTGTTTATTTCACTAAGTCGGATTTGAATTTCCAGTTAAATATCTAAAGTAAGTTTCAAATTCCTAGTGAAGTCGATGTTAACGGACTAAAATAAACGAGCTAGAAGCAAAATAAATATAGGAAGCTTACTACCATGAAAATCAATACTTTTCTTTTAAACTATATTCTTGTTTTGAAGCTTGGACCTTGAATAGGTCACAGGAAAGCTTGCTGCAATCTCTACTTTTAGGTTATTTTCTTTTTTATTTATCAAGGGCTTACGTATGAAAGTACTGTTAGGAAGAAGTAAAAAGTTCCAGACAAGGATTTGCGTTAAAACTCTTTATATGTATTCTTTTTGTAACTTATAAAAATGTTGTCAGCCTGGTAAATTGGTGCGATTGACTTCTCTAAAGTAATAAGTGGCAAATGTAACTATTCTGCTACAAAACATTCCCTAACATTTCTCTTTCGATTTCAAAGGATTTTCCATATCTTTTTTATGCTATTTATGATAAGAAAAATTTATTTTGAGATATTAAGGATACACTTTTATGTCTTCTGAATTTATAGCATATTTACTTAAGATTATTTATTACATTGTTCAGTTACGGATGTTGAGGAGAAATAGATAAAGATTGAATAATTAATAATCAATGTGCATATGTATCATTCATTAAGCTACAAATAACTTAAATATAATATAGTTTTCCACAATTTTTCACTTTTCTCTGCTCATAAATATATTTAACTCAAAACTGAATTCTTAAAGATATTTCTGGGGAATGCTACTAAATTTGGTACAATTTTATTTAAGAATATGAAGACTAAACGATGCATATTTATTCATAATATTTAAAAACTTGCTTACAGAATGAAGTGAAAATTATTAATATTAAAGGTTTCCAATAGTCAAATAATTTATATCACTGAGAAATTTGCTTAACTTATGCTATTAAATTGTTTGAAATACCAATGTTTAAATAAATTAATGTTAAGTATAATTCTCTGTGTCAAGATAAAATTTTATAAATGTCTTGTTATTTTAGAAGTAAATAAATCTCTTTAAATAAGGAACACTGGAAGTAAAAAAATCATAAATTTATTACTGTTATTAAAATTTGTTGAAGAAAGTGAAAGCTTAAAAATGTGTATCAAAAATATTGCTCATGATATAAAAATCCATAATATAAAAATTTACAGATCTATTACAACTTAAATCGAACTATGTAATTGTATTGAAGTGAATGAATTGTTAATTTGATGATATAATCAAAAATATAGAGTAATGAAATATTTCTCCATCTCGATGTAATTAAAACTGTTTCTTTTAATCTGCTTAACTTCTCTGTTGAATAATTATTTTACATAAAATCTAATTTTTTACTGGAGTTTCGTGCTTATAAAATAATTAGTATGATGGTTTTTCTTCATTAATACTTTCTAGATTGAATGTTCGTTTATTTTGCTGGTTCATTGAGTTTTTATTTTACGCTGCCTTTTTCCATGCGAGACATAATTAAATAATTTTTAGAAATGAGATTAATTGCATATATGCTGTTTCATTTTTAGACCAACTTAAAAATAAACGATTTTACTTCCATTATAAACATTAGAATTTTTTTAAAACTATAAAAATAAGAAATTCCCTTGCATTTATTTCCTCATATAAAAGTGTCAGCTTGTTAAAAAATTTCACTTTATAAATCAATATCTTTATATTTAAATAAAAAAGTTAGAATAACTGTTAACAGTATTTATAGTTTTCATTTAGTATGCTATACCTAAAAGGTTTAAGATATTTTTGAGTTTCCTAAAGGAAAAATAACAAACAAATCTTTCACAGCCAAATATTTTGTTTTATTTGTTTAATTTCAAAGCTCCAGATTTTCTAGCTATTCAATTTCATCAGTATTTGATAAAAAAAAAGGTCCCAATTTTCACAATTTCCTTTTATTTCCTCATCGTTTGTGAAAATAATCCCTGCAATTTCTACAATACGGTACGGTCAATTTAGAAGAAGTTTAAATTGAACAAATTCAACCACCTTAAAAACATCGATAAAACATCTGCTGATAAATAAAATCACCGAAACAAGCTCTTTGAAGAGGAAAGTTTTGGACGCATTGATTTTCTTTTTGTATATACATTTCACATTTTAAGATTGAGCTAGCAGACTTATGTGCTACAATCACTCCAACAGAATCTTGCTCTAAATTGAAAAAAAGTGTAGTGAAGTAAATAGAAAAGTTCACACGTAGAGATTTATTTCACATATTCCTTTCCTGAAAACTAAATTCTTTCAACAAATTCATGAACTGCGTATCTCATCCTAGTTTGAGATATTATTTACAAATCTTCAAATTTTAAGCGAACTTTGAAAAACTTTTTCATCACAATTACTGAGAGATATATTCTGAGAGATAAAAGATTATACTATGATATATTCTTTTGTATACAAGTATATCTTCTACCTGAAAAAAATGAAATGATGTCTTAAGGAAAAAACGAAGGAAGATTTAGAGAAAAACTGAATTGAAGATTTCTATTCAAATTATTCCAATAGAATTTATTTATTTCGAATAATTTACAAAAACATGGATTTCGTTCTTATAGTATGCTACCAATATTAATAAGAAAATATAGGTCTACAATATTTTCGCTATATACTGAAAATACTATTTAAAAATTATATTAAATTACGATACATAAAATTACTAAATAAAACTTTTTTTGAAATAATACATTAACTTTTGAAAAATTAACGAAAGAATTATTAACCATGAAGACGAAGTTGAACCATATTTTGAATTATTCGTATTCATCGAAAACATTATTGAAATAATTAATGTAGTTTAGTAATAAAATTGCCAGAAATAGTTATAATTGTTACTACTGAGTTCCCAACACAATTTTAATAAAACTTTTGATGCAACATTTAATGAGGGCTCTAAATTTTAGAAGAAATTACAAGCAAAATTAAAATCGAAAAGAAAAAGTTACTCACAATTTTAAATTGTTTAACAAAGAGATAAATATTGAATAATTTCATTTGCTTTGTAATAAATACAAATCTATAATAAAAGTACGCATTTGAATTAATTCTTTTACTCATCACTCTAAAATATGTATATATAAGAAATAGAACTATTTCCTGAAATATGCCCATTCTTTATCACCCAAATCATTCGGGAATGCTCTGTAAATTTTATCTATTTCTTGATCTATAAGAGACGAATATATTAAATTTTGCATCTTGAATGGAGATGCTGCAGAAAATTCGAACACGGAAGAAAAATTATTTTCAACTCGTATATTTTCCATAAAAGCCTCTTATTAACTGAAAGAGAAATTCAGTATCCGAATGCTTATATACATTGTGTATAGATTATATTTTAGACCTTTAGAATTTTACTTGCTTCTTAAAAGTTTGCTTTCTTGATATAAACAATTCTGAGAAAATATGTATTAGGGATGTATTTATATTTATTCTACATTTTTTTATTATTATGAAAATTTTGGATATAGGTGTTAGTTGGACATAGGTTTGTTGTTTAATTAATTGGAATTAAATGTTTTCTTCTTAAAATTAGATGAAATATTTTCACAGAGTATATTTCAAGCAGTAGGAATAAATCATATACTTTAGAATTAAAATAATGACTATCTGTATGTAAAAACAAGTTAAAATGTCTAAACTTTTGAAAATACTTGAACATTGAAGAAAATATATTTTATTGTATAAAGTCCTGATAATTAAATAATGGATGAATCAGTTTATGATAGTAACATATTACGGATAAATGCTGATTCATGGATATGAAAATTCAAAATGCCTATTGAAGGAAAAGGCAATAAAAACCTCTTATCTAACTATCAAATAACACTGGCTAAAATTCCTTTAAGTAAAAATAATATAACAAAACTTTTTTGCACTTTCATCACAAAATTGAAGTATGTGGTTCTTTTCTACGTTGTAGAAATAAATCATTTCATTTAATTATTTATCTTTGTTCACAAAACAATAATACAATCTGAAATTACGCAAAAATTTTGAAATAATATTGTCCCCTTTAGAATTTATCAATTTCAATCTATTAGAATAATCTTAACATATGTTTTTAAGATACTTCGCAAACATTACTTTCTCATATATTTGGCAAATTTAGCAAGGCTAAAAGAAAGAAATGTTTGAGGATAATATTTGCATTATTTTTGTCATTATATATAAAACACTTATGCTGAATCATAATATAATTATAATCATTTAGTCAAACAAGCCTGTCAAATCTATCTTAAACGACATCAGTTTCTACCTTTGATTAGCCATTTCATTTCAATATGAAATTTATCTAGATTTATTTGCTGCTATACAGGTGTGTGAGACGGAATCACATTTCATAAAATAAGAGTTTTCAGTATATATATATTAGGAATTATGCTGAAGGCCACATTTTACTTATTTTTAAAAAATATGATATTTTATTGAAACAGATGATGATGTTAAAAATTCATGTTTGAGTAAAATTTTAATATTTGAGTAAAATCTATTCAAAACTCATTGTTTGAGTAAAATCTATTCAAAAAGGGTTCAGTTTATTAACGGGTTTATACAGATTTTAAAATAAAATTTTTTACATTATTTTAACTTAGCTTTTTTGTAAGTGAGAACAAAAAACTATTTTAAAATTTATAGCAATTAAAATCTGTAATTTTAAATTTATTTTCAATTTTTTATATTGCATTAAAGATTTACAAATTGCAGGCAGTATTACGTATTTTTAAATCACATGAAATTTGTATGTGTGTGTGTGTGTGTGTGACGACTTTATAATATATAGAGTTATAATCCTGAAAATAATTTTAAATGCATGCCATGGTGGTAGAACAGTGCTTTTAGAAGCAAAAGGTCTCGCATTCGACTGCAGCTGCTATTGAACAAGAGATAGGTGTTGTGCTTCTGCATTCTGCATACGCGTCTATACTTGTGAGTGTCTATAAGTCTACACACGTGGGTGCTTAGCACCTGTTCGAGTCTCCTCCCTCGCGGTGAATGTTTATGGCCCACTATTTATGAAAAGTCCCGCAAGAAGTCAGTTTTCGTGGATATTAAAATGCCTTACAACAACCTACAACTGTAAGTCTGCTTACTCTACGTGGTGTCAAACACGTTAAATAACTGCATAACTTAATATAACAATTTAAATATACGTAATTACTTACGCTTCCCAAATAAATATTATGATAATTTGTTAATGGTTAATTCTAAAGCCAAAAAATTAAAAAGCAAAAATTTGTTTTTTTAATTTTGTATATGTAGTATTATGATATAATTTTAATAATTTTGATTAAAATCAAATTTCTATCTTATCTTTATATAACTTAATTTTTAGGAATAAAACGAAAGAATGAAAGAATCTATTTTTCCCTTTCATGTGAAAATGAGATCCTGGGATTGTATTTCAATACCTATTGTTCAATACCTATTGGATATTAATAAATAGTACTTTTATGTATTATATTTGAAAAAACTATGAACACAGTATAAATATTAAGCAATTTTTCATTAAATTGGATATTTAAAAAAAAAATTACAAATATGCTTAAGACACTTTCTGAGTAAATAATGGCTTTCAATTTTTTTTCAAATTTATTTCTAAAAAACTTCTAAATCTCATTAATTTCCAGATTATACAAGTTGATTCTAAATTGGTTTTACAAATTAAGAGGGGTGAAAGTACTCATCCCTACAAGCAATAATTACATAAGAACACAGGGTAGCATTCCACTTTGAGAGGCAAAAAATAGGAAAATAGAAAAGCAAGAATCTATCACGAATTTACCGTATGCAAATTTCCACAGATAAGAGCAACACGTGCAATCAACACATTTGTTCTGACTACAATTCCCACTGAACAACCCCTCGTAGACACTATCAGAAATTTTCCGTGAACTTCTGGCAGGTATCTTTGGTGATTGTCTGATAGTCTCTTATATCATGCCTGACAGATGCAACACACCATATCTTCTTCGAACAAGTGCTTTCCTGTTCATTGCAGGCTGTTCCACTCCCTATTCAGAGATTTGTAGTTTATGCTAGATAGATACCCAGCACATTCTTCCATTACGATCCGTAACTTTTAGAATGCCACATATCCCGCACGACGAATTGGACGTAGCGGACTCGTGGCTTGGCCTCCTCTCTTCACCTGACCTCAACTCACTGGACTTTTTCTTTTGGGAACACATGAAATCTTTAGTGTATGAGACGCCTGTGGACTCATCTGAAAATCTTGTGGCTAGAATCGTTGTTGCCTCTTACAAAATTAACACGACTCTGCGAATCTTTAAGAATTTCTTCGCCGGTGTCAATTGAGGGTCAACACACGTGGTCGGTATTTTGAGCATTTGCAGTGAGGGTTTCACTAAAGAATAAATATGATTGTGAAAATTTTGGTACTATTTATTAGATTACCCAACAATATTGTAAGTTCCGATAGGAATTCCTCTTTTCTGCCTCTCAGAGTAGAATACGGCCCTATGTTGCTATGCAATTATTGCTCTTTTGTCTGGATGTATACTATCACCTCTCTTAATTTGTAAAAACAATTTAGAATCACCCTGTATGTAACGTTTTTAATTATTATTTAATTACTTTCTTCATACAATGATATGACTTGGAAATTTAAAAAAATATATTTAGGAATAATTTTTATAATCACATATGTTTAGACACCTGTAATTTTTCAAATCCTTAAACTGTTTTAATTTCTTTGTTCTTTTAGTGAGATATATTTATTTAACAAACATGTACCTTTCAATATAAAGATTCTTCAAGTTTTGCAACAAGCTTTATCAATTAAACCTCTCACAAGAAAAACATTTCGCATTGAGCGCATATAATTCAACAACAATATGATTTATGATTCATATATTATTAAAACTCACTAAATTTTCTATACAATTGACATAAAATTGTATAGAAAAATATTGTTTTTGAAATAGATTATGAATAATTTTGAAATATTTCACATAAGAGTACAATATTTCTTTAATTGAAAAACGACTGCAGAGAAAAAAAAAAGTGAAATATGTTTACTAGTAAAAACATTAATTTGAATAAAAGCTTCTCGTAAGTTGTCTCAAGGTAATTAGTAATTTACGTATGCTGCCCTATTTCTAAAATGATAGGATGTCCGCTTGCATATCTAATGCTGCAGTTGAAAGAATCCGCTCATTTGGTTGTAGCACGTAAATTAAATAAGATTACCATTCCAGAATGAAGTTCGTAACATTGAGGTTTTGGCTATTTAACCAAACCCGTAGTTACCACGGAGACGAGGCACTCGTGTGTACAACATCCAAGGCCAGTGCGTGCTTCTAGAATATAATCCTTTATTTACTTTCTATTTGCTTGAAATTGCACTTTTGATTCCTAGAAATCAGTGCAGTGAAAACATGAAAATTAATAAACAAACATTATGCATACTTGTGCATTTCCAGCCTTTTAAATAAGTTTTAAAAATGTTTACTGTTCCTTTCCCAAGAGGTACTCCATTGGTTGTTACTTTTAGTTATGAATATAATTTAACTACATTTGAATGTTATTTATAATATGAGTAATAAATATCCTCAAAATGTACTAAAAGTTTAACTGAAAAAGGAAACATGTTTTAATTGATTTTAAGTTTTTAATGACTGATTTTTGAATTTTGAGTTCAATATTATATTTTAGTTTGATGATTTTAAAATTAAAATCAGTGTGATTATATTTATTTCAAGAATCATGATTTTTTCGTTTCAAGTAAATTAGCATACATTTGAAAATTTTTTGTACATTAAAATATTAAAATTCTCATTTTCAAACTGCTAAGCAAAAAACAACTCAATAATTTGGCAATAAAATACAAATTCTGTTTCATTAATAACGAATGTAATAATTTAAAATTGAATAAATTTAGTTACTAATGCAAATTTAGTTACAAGAGGTCGTAAATAGTATGCAGATGAGAAACATTTTCATAAGAAACAGAATTACAAATATACTTCAAATTTAATATAGCATAATTTCTTATATACTTCATATTAAGAATTATTGGACTGTGTTAATTAAATTAAATTACGTTTTCAAACGAATTAATAAACTAATTAATCCTTTATTCTTAAGTATCACATGAACTGCAGCTATTGTAGAAGAGATTAGAAATGTATAAAATTAAATATTTATTTTTTAATTAAATATAGGATGAATGCATGAATTTATTAAACTCCTTCATTCTATTTACCAACTATTTATTATGCACTTATATAATTTAAAATTTTATCCCCCCCAAGAAGAGTTTCAAGAATAGGATTCAATGAGTTCTTAATACTTAGAATAATTTAAATAAAGAATTATGTTTAACATTTTTTTGATTTTAATAATTACAAACATAGGTTTCATTTTCAATTTAAAATGATTTATAAAAATTTATCAACTTTTAAAATAATCACGTTTTTATTCTGTTTAAAAGAATTTTTTTCATAGTACTTTATCATTACTGGTTTTACAATAGAATTTCGAAAATGTATTTTTTAGATACCTGTTTTACGACAACATAATCTAATAGTTTATAATGTACTGGATAAGATAATATTATTGTAAGCTATCTTAGCAAATATATATTTTGAAATATGTAACTCTATAAAAAAATAAAATATTCATTTATTTGCCCTAAATATGTAAAGCTATTTTATTTTAAAAACTTGAAATAACTTCAACATTTGTCAATTTTATTCCTTAAAAATTAAAATTGACAATCGTGTTAAATTCTTATATTAAATTTTTACCAGCCTTATGAAAATATAGCAACAAAAGTAAATAGGTTTTATAAATTCATAAACTTTGCTTCAAGTTATTCTACAATTTTTTTATTTTGTGAAACATCAAACATGTCTTTTGCTACAGATTTTCATTTCTTTTCAAAAATAGTTAAAAAGGTAGAAATAGAAGTAAAAAATAGAAATCTCCACCGTATATTGTTTTCAATACCTCTATAATCACAATATTGCTTTCAGAAATAAATTATACCTAATTCAATAATTTTACCTAATGTGGTAATAATGTAATAGGCAAATAGTAATTTCTTTTTTTTTTATATTTTTTGCCTTAAAAGAAGTTGCGAAAAACATATGATTTATTTAGTTGCTATTTTTTTCATTAAAATGCTCTGTTTTTACTGCTGAAAATTTTAAGAATATTTTCTCAACCTAGTGAAATATAGTTAAATAAAATAATATACTCTTGTTTTTAAATATGTAAAACTAAACATATGGGTTTTATATACAGGGTGATCCAAAAGTCAGGACGAACTTTAAAAATGAATAATTCGAAAACGAATCACGATACAAAGATGCGGTTTGCACCAAACGGATGGAAAAGAAACCGGGTTCCGTGTGGCAATGAAAAAAAAATAGTTCTGTTGGCGACCAACAGATGGCGCTGTCAGATTTCTGATGTAGGATTATACAAAGCAACAAACGATATAAAAAGAAGCAACTGCAGCAGGTAATGGTAGTCGAAACTGGTATGCATTGAAATGCTGTCCATAGTTGAGAAAGCCCTCTTAGTTAAACTGTTTTATAAGAATTCGGAAAGTGCCATTGCGAGCATATTGCTACTCAGAGGGTATGCGAAATAGGAAAGGATCAATAACTTCTTCTGCATTGAACAAAATTGTGAAAAAATTTGAAGCTACAGGTTTTTTGGCGTCAGGTCAAAGAAGTGGACGTCCCTCAACTGCAGCTGCAGTTGCCACGAGCAGACGGTGTGGAGTAGACGGTGCACGAGTGGAGCAGACGGTGCAAGCCATGTCGTCGGTTGCTGCACATGGGGAGTGCAGTGCTCTGGAAGTTTCGAGGCAGTCAGGAGTGTCGTACGGAAGTGTCTGGAGAGCACTGCGAGTAACTTTGTAACGGTATCCCTACAAGTTGCAACATAACCAAGAACTAAAACCTCCTGACTTCAACTCTCGCCAACATTTTGCGAATTTCGTCTTCAATAAGATGGAAGAGCAGCATGACTGGCGTCACACTGTGCTTTGGAAGATGAAGCACATTTCACACTCTCTGGCGCTGTTAACACCGACAATTGTCAAGGGTGGACAACAGAAAATCCACATGCATTTGTTGAAGTACCCTTGCAACAGCCTAAAGTGACAGTCTGGTGTGGCTTCACTGCTGATTTCATAATTGGTCCATTTTTTTCGAGGAAGTCACACAGATAGGTTTCCAAACAGTTTCTGTCACCGGTAAGCGATATCTAGCACTGTTACAGAACAGCATTATTCCTGAACTGCAAGCGCGATAGCACTCCAAACAGTCACCTTTGTGTAAGATGGAGCACCACCTCATATTGCTCTGCCTGTGCAACGCCTGCTACGCTCAACATTTGGGAAGGATCGCATTATCGGTCGCTACTTTAATCACGCATGGCCTCCAAGATCTCCCGATTTCACACCCTGTGACTTTTGGCTGTGGGGCTTCTTGAAGGCAAAAGTGTACCGCGACCAATCGACATCACTAGCGACACTGAAAGATGCCATCCGCCAAAATGTATCTGCCATAACGCAAGAAATGCTACTAAATGCTGTGAATGGTGTGGTGACTCGTCTCACAGCTTTACTTCTGAATGATGGACAGCACATTGAACATTTACTGCAGTATGTACTAATTAACTGTAATTAATCTGACTTCATTAATCATTTTTTCCTTTGTAAATCATCTTTTGTTGCAATAAAACACTATAGCGCCATCTGTTGGTCGCCAACAGAACTATTTTTTTTCATTGCCATACAAAACCCAGTTTCTTTTACATCCGTTTGGTGCAAACCGCATCTTTGTATCGTGATTGGTTTTCAAATTATTCATTTTTAAAGTTCATCCTGACTTTTGGATCATCCTGTATGTTTTTTGAAAAAGCAAATATATCATTTCAAAAAAAGTTACTTTCTGAAATTTTCTTTTCATAATATTTTTGATAACATTGTATTTATAAGATAATTAAGATAACTTATACATTTTGATAATACTGAAGTATTCAAGATTGAATTAATATTACATATCGTATCTATAATTTATAAAACTGTGGGAACGAACATAAATGTCTCGTTACTCAAGAATATTCTCATGTTAATGAATTAACATGAGAATGTTTGTTTAAATTACTCCTTTTTAAATTAAGTGATTATATACATTTGTTGTTAAATATCAAATATTTCCTTAGTTATTTTTAATTTTTTCTGAGTTATAAAAAGCTTACAGTTTAAGTTACATTTTAATAATTTATTTCGGAACTTTATATTTCATGGCTTGTAGTAAAGCAATTAGAAGAGTTTGATCTGAAATATTTATTCTTTATATATTGATTCTCTCTCAAATGTAAATAATTTCACAAACTGCTCTTGCAATTAATAGTAATTTAATTCAATATTATTACGGTTTAAAAGTTAATGAACTACGTTAATTACATTATTCTAATGATTTTTACTTATATTTGAATTTAAAAGTTAATTTTACTGTCGTTACTTAATTCTGACATCTGTTAATTAAGTCCTACTTCAGCTACTTGGAAGCTAAAGAACAATCTATAAAAGGGAAATTATAATGATTATAATCCCAATAGAATTGTTTATAACAGTTTTTTGTTAAAGATAATTAGCAATACTATTAGATTTAAAAAGAACAAGCAAGCTATAGTTTTAAACTTATTCTTATCTTCCACATATGTAACTTTTTAAATGCTAATTCAAATTATATTGCATATGCTTGAATTGATTTTTTTCAACGAGAAAATTCATCTAAAATAAAATTTCCTTACATTTGTTTCCTATTGTTAATATTATTTTTAATTCAACAATAATAATATTTATATTTTAGCAGAATTGTTTATGTAGAAGAGCTAGAAGTTTTTAAAATTTAATATTTTAATGAAGAAGTCAACTGTAATTGCTTTTCATTCAATTTATTAAGTACTGAAAAGTAAAATAAAAATAAAATGAAACATAGCCAAAAGCTAACATAAACTTGCTCTTCTTCAGATAATCTGAGAATGAAATTTTCTGCAGTCTATTAGTAGAAGAAGAAAAAATTTATCATTTCAGCTATAGATCTTTCAGAAATAAATATTTACTTAGGACATACGCGTGCAAAGCGAAGATCATTTTGGCTCACTTTATTTTACAAGATAGTTTACGTTCAAGAGATAAACTGCTGATAACTGAAGATATAATACTTATTTCCTAGCCATTTTCTACAATCCTTCAGAAAAATGTATTATCTTTATATGTTTCGGCAAGTCAAAAGCAAGTTGCCAGAAGCAAATTTGCTGATTCAGTATTTTAATTCAGAAAAATGACTGTGAATGCTGAGAGGTACTTAGAGAATGTCTTCCTTCCGCAAGGTGATTTTGATGACTTTCGGAATGAAGTAAAATTATGTGTTTTTTCTTCTTTATTATAACCACTTTCAAATCAGAAATCGACCAGTGATCAATGTTTTGTCTTCTCAGAGATGATAATACGTAGTAAAATTAACATTCATGTTATCATAGCATTTATTTTACTGCTTATTTTAAATTTTGAAATTTCTATTTTTCTTGTATTGTTTTTGTGTTCTTATCAGTCTTTTCTTGTCTTATGTGTCAGAAATCATCCTTTGTTCAGTAAAATAATCATTTGTTATTTATCAAAACCAAAATGAAATTCTCAATTTAGAATGAAATTGGAAATTGCAAAAGGGAATAAAAAAAGTTTTTTTCTTGTGTAAGCTTTTATATAGTCTTATGTGTCATGTGTTATATGTCTTAGATGTCTTTTTTGTCTTATGTGTTAGAAATCATCCTTTGTTCAGAAAAATAAGCATTTATTATTTATCAAAACAAAAATGAAACTCTCAATTAAGAATGAAATTGGAAATTGAAAAAGGGAAGAAACACGTTTTTCTTCTTGTGTAAGCTTTCATATGGCACATCTAAATATTTAGCGCTCTGGGGTTCAGTTTAACAAATTGTTTGTTCGATACCCCCCTTAGAAATGTATAAATAGAGAGATATAGAATCTACTTTAAACAATGGGTTCTCCTCTTTAGCTTTCGTGTACATAAATAACTTTCGAGTGGCAATTGAATCAACTGAATGTTAAAATTAAAAGAAGTTTTTGCATGTGGTTCATGAAAAGCACAATAAAAAAGTAGTTCCTTTATATATATATATATATATATATATATATATATAGTAAGTGCCAAATGCTCCTTAACAAATCATTTTTTTCCACTGTTGACTTGACATGAGCGTACCACCAAAT
>JAPDSC010012745.1:665013-679753 GCA_026290005.1 Latrodectus geometricus | reverse complement strand
ATATGCTCAAATTAAGATAGCTAGAAGATTTTTCTATTGATATTTGTAAGTTTATAAAAATTAAAAGAAAAATAAATTATAAAATATTATTTTGCTTTGAAAAGTTGAAAATTTTGAATAGATAGTGTTAAAAATATTATTTAAGTAATTAATTATTATTTTCAATTGTAAAATTTCAACTCACAGTGAATTTTTTTATTGATTTCTAGTCTTTAAACTTCTCATAGCATGACACAAGATTTTTAAATTTTGGGAGAAATGAGGGGAAATGTCTTATTTGTGTGATTATTAATTGAATAATAGAATTTCATTAATAACTGAACTTCTATATGTAGTAAATAAATGAATATATGTATGAATTAAATAACTTTTTATATTCTAATTATCTTTATTAGTTGTGTGAATTGAATGCAAAACAATTTATAAAATACTCAGTAGGATAGGAGAATAAGAAATATGTCTTCGTGAACAAATAGTTAATAAAACAACACATTATTTTAATCTTATATCTTGCGGTTTTTTTTAATATATACTTTAATAAATAGTATTTCTTATAGAACTTGTTAGTGAACAAAGGCTCTGAATAAATTCAAGTCATTTATTAAATTGAAACGACAAACATATTGAACACACTAACGGAAGACACTGGTTGATTAAATCATTTTTTATTTATAATGTGAAGAAACATTTTTCTTTATAAGCATTACTATGGCTTTGACTTTCCTAGAATGGCATATATTGTATATGATAAACGAAATATTTTCTAAGCAATTAAGCTTGAGCTTTTTTATATTTTTTTATTGGTAGAAAAGTTGTTGTTATTGTGTAAAATCACATGCTAGTAATCTACTTTTTGATATTAAAAGAAATTTTAAACAAGAAAGGGGTTTTTTTATTTGGTTCAAGAATGTAAATTTTGTCTATTCAATGTATATTACAAACGAAATTTAGACTCACTTGCCCATAAAATATAACACGGTCAATTTCTATTCTCATTGACTATATCTGAGAATGATAAAGGGAAATTCTGTTTTACCAATAAATCAATAAGCACCAACCTTAAAACACCCGAATGTTTTTGTGGTTAATATGTAAATATTTATCGAATAACTTTATGCACCAATGTAGAAAGGTACTTCAACCTTTGTACGATGTATCAAAGATTATCATCACCCCAAATACCACATTCTTCTGTTTGAGTTGATACATTTTCATTGATGCTTCTTTTAATAGCTCTTCTTTTCTCTATGATTTTACAAAATCAGAAATTGTGTTTCGAATTGTTCGGTTATTTCCTTCAATCTTTTCATAAATATTTTAAATTTTGGATTGCCTTTTAAAGTTATATGACATTAACTCCAATATAGTATTCCATACAAATATTCAATTTTATTACTTAAAGTTTTATATAATTAAATTTTCCTATACTCTATTAAGGTGCATTCAATTTTTTTCTCTTTTATTCATTATTGAATTCATGTAACTTCTTTTATCAGAAACTAAGCTTTACGCTTCTGCTTCAGTGAATGGAAGGAAAAATGATTTAATTTCTATTGGAACAATTTAAATGTAGTACTTAAGAATATTCACTTTAACAGGAATCTCATAACACAGCCCACATATTTGTTCAAACATTTAAGTTTACTTTATTGCTTTGTGACTAATATTAATAAAATCCACTCATACAGATGTTCCATTTTGAATGACTTAAGTGGTGTATTATAAATGAGTTTTTTATTAATATAAAAGAAACACTAATGTTGCCGTATACAAATACTAATATAAATGAAGAAAAAAATTCTTGCTGAATTCTGTCCAAATGGCTGCTATGTTAAGCGAAAAATATTTTATTTCGTATTTTACTTAGAATTCTATTTTATACTTGAAGAAATGAAAACGATAAAAAATGAAAACCCTTCTATTACTTTTTGGTCCCTTGCGCTTAATACCGACTTAAACGAGAAATAAAATAGGAGTTAGAAGAACCAACGAAAGAAGGATGTTTTAGCTTTCTTTTGGAGTCGATGACCTATTGATGTGAGTTAATGGATCTTTCTGCAATCGCCGCGTGAAAAAGCTTTTGAAATAAACAAAATATTATTAAGTGAATCTATAAGTATTCTAGACTTGGCTTAGAAAACTAGGTATAGCTATTCAAAAGGAATAAAAACTGTCATTTAATGTTTGATAAATAAAAATGAATTAAAAACACTAATGCTTTTGAATACCGACAAAAGCTTTTGAAATAAAACTAAACAATTTTTAATTAGATTGCTTACATTTAATTTCAATATTATTTTCTATGAAGCTGAAGCCTAATTTTATAACCTACTTCAAAAAAAAAACTCTTTTAAATTTCCTTACACTATCGACATTAAATTTAGAAATTTTTAAAGGAAATACAGTAACTAACGTAAATGATAGATCTAGTTAATCTTCTCTATATAGATCTTCTTCTCTTCAAATATATTTCTTTAAACTGAAACTAACTGCGGCTTATAATAACTTCAGAACTTGCGTTAATTTCCATCTCATTTTATGAATAGAGCCTAATTTTCATATCAATACAAGCTTTTGAGAGAGTCAAATCATTTGCCATTCACAAACTATACTAACAATCACAAATAAAATGATACTAAAATTTGTGACAGAAATGATGAACTTGATGAAAATATACTCTTAATTGATTTTGAATATTTTAAAATGAACTATAGAGATAACCTTCTTATAATAATAAAAAAATAAAAATAATTCTTTAATAAAAAAAAGTTAAAAAGTAATTGCTCTAAAAAAATAAATCTTATAAAAATATTTCTTAAATTATTTTATCTTTAAAAGCATTTTTACTGTCATAGGTTAGCTTAAAAGTGCAAATAATTTATTCATCAAAAAAAACACGATTGGAAATAAACAATTGATCAAGCATATTATTTTTAAAAAAATGTCTTATTAGCAAATTAAGTTAATAATTAATTAAAAATTAAGGCAGGATAAAATTTAGAAACCTTATTTCTCACTAAATAAATTTTAGTAGTAATATCTTCACATAAAACAAAAAGCGTATTAATAATAAACAAAACTGACATCGGATAAATTAAGTTATTTATTATTTATGAAATAAGTGATATATTAATTAAATTTATACTTGCCTCCATATCAAGTTTAAAAGAAATCTATTCATATAATGTATGCCTAACATAAGAAATTTTATTAATTTAGGTCATATTGCTTATCAAGATATCCTCTCCCATTGCAAGTTTTGGGTAAATCATTTCAAGAACTCAATTGTAGCTACAATGTATACAGTCATGAGCATAGGGCATAGTAATGAATTAATAATAATCTTTTATGTGTCATAAATATATTAAATTTCCGACACTTAGTGAAGTATAATATTATGAAACGATCGATAAAATGAAAGAAACAGGGTGTTATGTTATAAAAGCAAAAATTTTGAGGATATTCAGTATACATTAGTAGGGGTGTAATTAAGATGCTTGATTCTTATAAAATGAATTCAATGAAATTTAAGACTTTATTTAAAATTATTTTATTAGAACTATAATGTAACAGGTAATTAAAATATAAATGAGTCCAAGTGAAGTCTACTGAAATCATTGCAGTATGTTACATTCAAAATGCTTTAATTTCGTAAAATCGTTGAAGTATTTTTTTAAAAAAAAAATCCCTCATTAACATAAATTAAATTATCAATTAATATAAATTGTGCATAAAACAATATTTTATATATTGGTTCAATTTTAATAAAATATCATTACTTATTTTATTAATTATGTGTGCTTCTTTTTCATATGAATAGTAAATACTTAATAAACTTTTATTATTATTTAAAATTTTTTCTGCATAAAATAATTTAAAGAAATGTATTGCATTAATATGTTTTATAGTCCGTTTTATTGTTATTTTATTTGCTACTTTTGATCATGTTTTTAATATTGTAAAAGTTAAAATTAAAGCTTAAGCTAATTTGTGTAGTTTGTAAGAATCAGCAAAATTAAAATTTTATATTTGAAGAAAAGTTTCAAAGAAACTCTAAATAAATATATTGATGTTCATGAATAAATATATCATGTATTATTTATTCCTACATTGCAGGGTACTTTATTAAATCAATGCTACAACACTGAGTTAGACAGAATTTCTTATTTTCTAGTTTTTATTTATTTCTACAGTTGAAATACGGGAAATACATTACTTGACAAATGCTTTAAAGTAAAAATCTAAATAAAATAAGTTTAGGGTGATTTATTTCAACTAAGCTTGTCAGAAACACAGTGTAAAATTTCTTTTCACCAATGAAAAGAAAAGATTAAACTCCATAAAGTTTCTTTAAAAAAAATAATAAATTTCACAAGTTAGATTGTGACAGCCATTTTTCTTTATAAATATCTCGTCAACATGTTTCATTTGAATAACATATAGTTGAAATGAAGTAATCTGTTTTTTCTCAATAACAACGCTAAGCTTTTATCATTATTTATTAAAGTTATTAATTCTGAAAAAGTTGAAAGAACTTCTCTAAAACAAATCTAACAAAATGCATTGATCATAAATGGAGGGCATCTGAAGCAAAAGAAATATTTCTTTGCTGAATGCGTTATTCATAACTATCAAAAATGTATTACATAAAATTTTAAAAAATAATGCAATAGCTTAATCATTTACTTTAAATAAAAATACAAAATATCTAGTAAATATTTAAAGCACTGAATTCAAACTGCAATTTTATCGGTTACAAGCTGTTTGAATGATTTCAAACCCAGAAATTAAATTGTTCATCAGTTACGTAAAAAATCAAAACCATTTAAAGTATAAAATAATTCTTTATTTCGAAAGAAATATTTTAAAAATTCTATATGTGAAATATTCATTATTGAAATAACATAAATTAATTAACAGAGTTGCTGTAAAAATCAATTCTGATTATTCAGCTTGGGGAATATGAAAATGTATGTTCCACATGTATGTTCCCCATGTACATGAAAATGTATATTCTTAAATTGGAAAAATGGTAGATTGTAAGAGATCTAAATACTTTTTTTTTAATTTCAATAAAAGGTAAATTTAGAGCATTAAAAGTTTTAATTAGGAAATATTCTTGTTTTATTACTTACACTTTAATATTTTAAAATTAATCTACATATTTTTAAAAATATATTAATACAAAGATTTATTTCATAGAATTTTCTCAGTTAACATTTGATCAGTAGTTATGAAAATTTTTATGGAAACACATAATAGTTTTTACATTTAAATATCAGTTCAAAATTTTAAAGCTAATATTTCTGTAAGATTCCATTTGATAAATTTTTGAAATTATATAATAATGGAATATCACATAATTTTCGTTGGTAACTGAGTGTTGCCATTTAAGGATTTGATTACCGTTTCCTCTAATTTCTTAAAATGTTCCTTGTAAACATTAGTAAAAATTTTTTTTTATCCGAAACGGAAACATAACCTTGTAATAACTGCTTACGATTTCTCAAAGCTACATTTTGAAAAATGTAGCAAATTTGAAAAGTGCAAATCAGAGCGAAATACGGTACTTACATTAACGTGTTCTATGTAACTGACTGCATATCAGTTAAAAATAATTTGTTTGTGTCCTTGCCTCACAATGAATTCTCCTATTGCATTTCATATTATTACAAATTTGGCAGATCTCTTCACTTTTTATACTTTAGTGACGTGTGTTCTAAAAAAGAGAACATTTAAGAAACGTTTTTATTTTACGATAGTAATTAATCATATTTCAATTCTTGATTAAATAAAAGATCTTTGAAAAAATTTTTATTTAATCTTTTATTTAAAAAATCTTCTATTTTTTAATTAGAAATTTTTTTATTTGTTAATTTAAAAAATCCTTTACTTTAAATATTTATTTTAAATATATTTTGAAGGATATTTAATTTCCTATGATTTTAAATCCCCAGATCAATTACATTTAATAAAAATTATTGCTTTCAAAATAAATTCAATTAATCATATAAATGAAATGACTCTTTCGTCCCTACAAATATTCAATATTTTATATCATTTATTGCATCGTAAATACCTATTATTACCAGTTGTTTCTTATTCGACTATAAAATGCTGGATTAAAAAAATATGGTTATAAAACGACAAAAAAATAACTGATTCCAACGCTTTCAAATATAACTAAAGAGGAAATGATGTATGTTGTATTATAAAGTATTCCATTGGAAACGCAAAATATCTGAACCACACCCGAAATCTTTAGTTCCTTGTATTTGTTTCATAGATTACCCTAGATCGATGGATCTTTATACATAAAATATTAACCATCTATCACAAACGACTGTGGTTTGCTTAATACGATTACAGTTTCCGCATGTGATAGAAATCGCATTATCTTTGATGTGCATTAAAAGTCCACAATTAATATTCACTTTTGATCTATATTTATCACCCCAAAATAACCTTACTAATCACTCATGAAGTATCCTTATGAGTACTATTACTGATTTTTTTAATTTACAGTAAAAAAATTTTAATGACTATATAAAAGATTATTTGCAAATTTAATTGCAAGTATCCGAAATTTTCTTTTCTAATATAGAGAGACTTTTTTTTTTCAAAATTCATTCAATAATTTTGAATTAAATTTCTTTTATAAAAATATTAGTTTTAAATGAATTTTTTGCACTTAGTTACATAATATGAAATCATTATTAGAAATGAAATTTAAAATTACAAATTCACTGACAAATATTGCAAAACAGTATTGTCAAAACTTTTAAATTATTTTATGCAATTTATAAAACTGGTTCCATCATATTGTTGAAAACTTCTATTAGTGTGAACCAAATACAATTTTCTCAATTAAACAATTATTGCTAAAACATAAATCTAATGATATTTTCAAGATTTAAGTTATTTGATATTTTGATGATAAAGTACACAATCATCATATACATTAAATTTATATTTAAAATAAAGAAAGTTCAATCATTTTGTCTGGTTTGTTTAATTTTCATGCTCTTAGATTCTATTGTTTATCCTTAAAATAAATTGATATTTTAAAATCTAATATATATTTTCCATACATATATTATATATTTAACTAACAAATATTTCAAATTTTAAAAAAATATTTTAAGTTTTAAGAAATAAAAAGACTACTTAACTTTTGTCTTAGAAAAATTATACCTTGCAAATAACTAAGGATAATATTACTTGTATTTTATTACACCCTTGGATGTTTTGTAGAAAGTTAAATATAAACTTAATCAATGAATTTTATCATCAACGTGAGAAATTATAATTGCAAAAATGTATCATATATATCAAATTGATGATAATAATTATTCCATTTAATTAAATGATTTATAATGAATTATTGCAAAAACAGCTTTTGCTTATAAATTTATGAAGAATGAGAAATGTATTTTATGATGAGTGAATTTATATATTTTATGAATACCAAGTCGAAAGATTAAAATTCATAGTGTACAATTATTATATTTCAAGTTGAGAAAACAGGATTTTTTTAATTTTCCTCAAAATTTTAGTTAAATAACTATCATCCTTTTTTTATTTTTACAATTTTAAATTCAAATAATTGATATTTAGAAATACATATGAAACTACGTCTTAAATTTAATGCAAAAGCTAAAAATTTGAAGTGCTTAAAACTTAAAATTCTTAGTACTAAATTCAATATAACATTTTGTGCGTGATCAATATTTTCTTAGTACTTAAATTTTCTTGCGGTAAAAATTTCATTAAGGGTGTGAGGTATTAAACTATTATTTTACATATAAAAGCAAAAGGTTTCTTCAATTTTTTTATTCTAATTTATTTAACAGTACTTTTTATTCTTAGTCTAGATGAGGCTTATTTTTTTAGTGTTTAATAGAGTAATTTCTAAATAGGAAATTTTTTCCTATTTAATTTCTGTTTTTGGCTTAAGAAAGAGAAAGCACTTAGGATAGAATTATTGAATTGCTGTTATGTAATTAGTTAAATAAGCGCAAATATAGAAGCCACTGTCTGTAATGGTTAATGTACTTGTGCATATCAAATAACAGTTAAAAATATAACAATTCTGATCACAAATAAAAAAGTTTTATAATTTGCCAATCAGGAATTCCTAATTTTAAGTTAAAATGTATATGTTCAATACTTTTTATAATAATTTCATGATTGATTTTTTAGCATTTGCTTCAACTTATACAATTTGTTGAAGCAAATAAATCTTGCACTTCTAATAATATTATTGTATTATTCTATATTATAAGATTACTAGAGGACGCAGTATATGATTGATTTCATATTGTAAGGTCATTAAGAAAATCCTATTTTCATGAGAACTTATAATAATATCCAGGAATATAACACCTTACACCTATGACATAAAATTATGGCACACAAAAGAAAATTTATACCAAGCAGTATGTTGAAATTGTAAAATATTTACAATCAAATACCACATAAATTGTATATAAGAACATCTTCAAATGATGAAGTATTAAATCAAAATCCAACATAAAGGTAATTAAACTTGTGATTGCTTTAATCACTACTGATATTAGACTCTTTTTATTGAATATCAATGGAATGGCATAAAATACAATTTATTAAATAATATTTATTAAATAAACCACATCAATTATACAATTTATTAAATAAACCAGATCAATAATATATATTATAAAATTATTAAATTTTAGCTTGCAAAATTATGATAGTGAACAATGATAGAGAGGAAAACTTATATTTTTATTGAGGCATATTTTTAATGTGTGTGCTTCCATTTTTCTTTTGTTTTAAAAGAACGATACCTATTTCCTCATTAAAAATTTCTTTATACTTCGTATCAGAAGGATAAACTTCGACCATTGCTGTCAGAATTAGATATTTGTCACAGCTTCATATAATGAACTCTGTTTTAAATAATATTGATGCCCATATTGATCAAATTTGTATAAATTTCAGAAGAATATGATATCAAAGTCTTCAGGAATATTATTCAGCATTTTTATTGACCCGAAAAACTAATGCCTAAAGAGGGAAATATAAAAGATTTTACACACACACCATTTTTTACAATTATCTATAATTTATGAAATACAGTAGAAAGATTAGAAATTTAAAAAATGATATTGAAATCATTTGTGATTTTTTTGATTACAGTATTTTATAGTTGTAAGAAATGAATTTTAAACTGTGTCGTATTTTATTATTTATAAGCAATAATTTTGTATGATTAAATTTTAAATTTGAATTTCTCTGAAATGACTTTGTTGCATAAGACAAAAGTGAATTTATGATTAAGTAGCTCATACATCTAAGACATGTTTCAAAATTTCTTAAATAAAATTCAATGCCTCTCTTTTAACGAAGAAACTTAATTAGTTAGAGTCTATCATCAATATGATTTTAAAATACATATGCATAAATGCATTCCCCCATTTATCATGTGGAACTTGTAGCTGAATGAACAATGCTATTGACCTCAACTGAACAATTCATGATTTCTACTAAAAACTCATGCGCATGTTCTTATAGTAACTTAAAATCCATTTTAAACTAAAGGTACTAGTTTAATTAACTAAAGGGGACAGAAAGTGATCATAAAATGTTGAAAACAACCAATCATATATTAAAATAAACATTTATTTTCCAATTAAATAAATATAAAAGATAAATGATTTAATCAATTCAAGATGACTAATATCTGAAATACTAAAATTAAATGGTCTTTATGCAATATATATGTGTATATATATATATATATATATATATATATATATATATATATATATATATATATATGCAATAAAGATTTTTCACTCATGTATATACACTAAAAATACAAACATTAAAAGGAGAACAGCAATAAAGTACAAATGAATTTGCAATTCCATTTAATAAACAGAACAAAATGAATGCTAAAAGGGATAAAGGATCAATATAGCTAACTTAGCTTATATACATTAATATACTTTTAGCTGCTTTTGTGATGAGTTAATATTTTACTACTTTTGTGTGTTGATAATTCTTCCTCGTAATCCTGTATTATTTGAAATGTTTCTAACTTTACGCATACATATAGTTAAAATAAAATTTCAGCAATAACTAAAATAATTAAAAAGATAATTAAAATCTTTTAGATATTTTTAGCACAAGTAAAAAAGTAAATTAACTTGAATTGCTCATATTAGAAGATTTTTAAGAAATTTGAAAACTGTTCCTAATAAAAATAATAAGAAGTATTAAAAAGGGAAGTTAAAAAAAACAGGAAGATTGCAAAAACAGAACAAAAGTAAAATGTATTGTGAAACGAAAAAAATAAAACTTGTCCTGATGAAAACATCAGGGAAATAGAGGACAAAGTGAAGGCGTTATGAATTCATTTTGTAAAGATTTCAAAGAATAAACAATAAAACGAACTACTTCCGACGCACCTTCAAAAAACTAATGCGAATTAAAAATAGAATCTGGCATTACAAAATATTAAGAAAATTTTTTTAGTTACGCAACAAGTTTATTAATAAATTAAAATAAATTTAAAACAGAATAAGTATGAGAATTAGAAGTAATTAAAAGTAGTAAAAAAAGAAAAATTGAAAAAAAGAAACGAAATTGAATTATAATTTACTAGAAGATGATAAAAAGGCAAATTTAAGTTGTTCTGGAATAAAAGGATGGCAATCAATATTTTATGGAAGGAGCTACAGTCACAAAAGTGAAAAAGTTTCAATTTATTAAATTATTAGGTTTTTATAGAATAAAATGATAAAAAAAAGAAATTTTGTCTTAAAATTACAAATCATTTTTAAAAATAAATAATATAAATATTGTATCATAACAATTACAAAATTTTTAGAAGACGTATAGATCAGAGTGAAAAAAAAAAACAGAAAAAAATGGAATAGTTAGGGAATAACTTATCCTGAAAAAAATTAACCTAAAAGCTCTTTTACTTCAAAAATGATAACAATAAGTTTTCCTTAATTATTAAGATCTATAAAAAAGGCTGACATACAAAATGAACCAGATTTTAGGGACAAAATTTCTGACGGTTTTCTGGCCCAAAATACTTTTCAATAAGGTAATGTGGAAATTTAGAAATTAATTAGTAGAATATAATAAGTTATCTAGAAAGTAAGCGTAATTATTAATAAAGTTTTCAAAATAAAATTTTATGTTACTTTTTCTATATTTTTTATATTTCCTTATTTTTTCTATAAACTAATATAATTAATTTTGGTCTGTGTTCATGAAACATCCTTTGGACCATACTGTTTCTTATTCAGTAAAGGATTCTTGCTAAAATTAAAAATATATTTCCAGAAAAGAAACTACCCAATTTAGCAAAAAAGAGCTATTTTTTTTTATTTAAGAAGATAAAAAACTGTAAACTCACAAATGTAAAAAATAGAAAGAATATCTATTTAAAAATAAATGCAGAAAAATTTAATCAATCTCAAACATAAAATTAAAAAAAAAGTACATTTTTAACTTTACAGGAAGATTAATTTCTTTTTCCTTCAAGGGCATTTCTATTGGTTTCAGATAATCTAAAATGGTTCCAATTTGTAAAGGTCTAAGAATCAAACAATCAATGAAATTATAGCAATTAGAGTTGTTATTGATAATTTTTTATAAATAATTTCAAGTAGCCAAATTTTTAATATTTTATTTTCTAAATAATGTATTTAGAGATTTATATGCTTTATTTGTCATTATATTTTAACTCTATCTTCCACTTTTTCTTTATATTTCATCTGAAAAGTGTAGTTTAAAAAATCTGATAGTATTATGTTTTTTTCCAAATTCACTACAAGCTTGAAAAGCAGTACGAATAATTGAAAATATTATGTTATAAATAAAAAAAATTGCAAATTGATATATTTTAGTGCAAAATTATACAAAGATTTTGAAGTGAAATATTGTTATTATCTCACAAATAAAAATAGATATCTAAAAACAATATTAACCTCTTTATTATCTACCTGTATAGAAATATTTTCATAAAATAATTCTTCACTCTTACTTAAACCTTAAATTCTAATAGATTTGCTAATAAATTAAGGAAATTTTTTTCCGCCGATGTAGATTATACATTTATTATAGTCATAACATAAAGTACAACAAACTATAAAACAAAATGAAGTTTTACTAGATTACATAACCTAAATAGAATATTTAAAATGCATTAGTTTCGTGAATGCGATGTCATTTCTTTTCAGTTGCCACAATGTTCATATAAAAAAAATAACTGTTAATATGTCCTTAGCGTTAAACTGTAACAAATTAGAAAATTCATCAAATTTCTTCATTAAATGAAAATTCATCACATTTATTTATTACTGTGCAGAACTGTTGATATTTAACATTATCATTTATTACCAAATTATATTTTCAAACCATTATTTTTTATATTGATACTTTCTTTTTATTTTAGTGAAATTATTAGATAAAACTTAAAAGAAATAATTCAATTATTTACCTCAGTTCTAAAAAATAGGAAATAATTAATTTTGATATATTAATGGAAAAAGCTTAATTCATTGTACATGTATTCTATAAATCATAAGACCACACACTTAGAGTTGTTCTAAAAAGTGCTATTTCCAGTGTTTTGCTAAAATAACCTATTTAAACTATTTTATATTTGGAATTATGAATTTGTTGTCTCATATTTTAATGATAGCCATGATTTAAAGTATTTTATTTACACCCATGCGTTAACTGTTCAATATTATAATTAAACCTGAAACCTGTTAGTATTTCTCTTTATTGAAAAATATTCTTTTAAGTGAAACCCAAAAGATATATAGAACAAATTGATTGATCTGTACTATTCCACATGAAACTTTGATAAATATAAAACTTAAGAAAGCAAACAGCCATGTTACTTTGGCACGTATTTATTGTATCAAGCCATAATCTCCCAACTGTTTACTAAGTGTTTTACTCACGATTCTCGATGTTTCGATTCTTATCCATCAGAACAATTTCCTTTGAGTGCAGAAAGCAATAAAACGTCGTAGATTTTAAGAATTGATGCACATAATAACTTTTTTAGTTAAGGTGCACTACCATGAAATTTGTGATCACTCACTATCGATTTCTCATGATAATTTTTATTTCTTCACCTTCATTACAGTCTAAAAAATCAATTAGGCTTAAAAGACAATGCGAGCTTACTATTTTGTGGGAGAATATTCCTTATGTTTGATGTATTAATATTTTCTTATTCTAATTTTTTCCTCTCAGTTATTTGTAGCATTTTTATATACTAATTAATAAGAATAAATATTAAAAATTAAGTTTTACTTCTGTACATCTAAATGGCATTTTTATTTCTGACATCTTAGATTTTTTAAGTATGATAATATATTTTTCATATCTAATACTAATACTTTTTTATCAAAGTTAAATCATCACGGATTCTCTTTTCTCTCCTTCTATTTAGTATTTGGTTTTCTTTCTAAATCTATCATAACATGATCTCAAAAAGCTATTTTCAAAATGATACCAGAAATATAGCTTTAAAGAGAGTCATATATATTCATTTCATGGTTATAGAAGCAAAAACTGGATACTCTATACCTCATAAAAATGTATATGTGTGGACATTTCGCATAAATAGTACCACTAGATCACACTTTTTGTTTAAAAATTTTACTTTCGTTTTCTTCTGTTTGCTTTCCGGCACATGCAAATAACTTATACGATTTTTGATTAGATTTGTTTTTTTATAAAGAAGAAGAAATAAAAATTATTTATTTTTCATCAGAATTTTTATATTTTTTAACTCTGTTAATTATCATTGTTTTCTAAGTTCATAATTTAAAGAAATTTGCATGCATAATATATATATATATGTATATATATATGAATGAATGAAATAATTTAACCATACATGTGGAGTGTATCCTAGCCTCATTTTTTTTCGTAGTTTTTAATTTTAGCCACACAAATTTTCTTTCTTAATATTTAAATTTTAAAAAAGAAAATATCGTACTCATTGACGAGAAATATACAAACGCATATTCTTATTGTAATAGCATAATATGCATATGAATTATTCAAATTATAATATATTTAATATACATTTTTATATTTTTATAAAGAGTAAACTGAAAAAGTAAAGAAACTGTAAGTAATATTTTATTCGAACAAATACATATGACAACAACCAAATTATAAGAACTTTTAGAAAAACATTTGAATGGAATACAAAGCAATCTCTTAATCAACCGTTTTGCTTCAAAAAAGCCTAAATATATTTTCTATAAAAATGTGTAAAATTTTTAAGTAATGTTTACAAATTTTTCTCTGTAATGAATGTATAAGTCAAAGTGAATAAAAAGTAATATTTGTTTTTACTTACCTTTGACTTACATTTACAAAATATCAAAATCAGAAGTGTATTAATATTTTAATCTTTGCTCCTGAAGAAATGTCAAATAACAAAGCAGTGGATATATATGTGCGATATGCAAGAAGACTCTTTCGTGAAAGCTGACAATTTCAATTTAATATTTAGTAATAAACTTTAAATGCTTTTACCTCTTATTTAACGTATTTAAGAAATGTTTTTATTCCCTATAATATATTTTATAAGATATTTTTCAAATTTCGACAGAAAACATATATTTATAAAATAATTCATTTTTTTTCAAATATTTCAAAATGAAAGTTTTATTTTGGAGTTTCATTTCTAAGTTTGTATATAAAT
>JAPDSC010012745.1:627913-665003 GCA_026290005.1 Latrodectus geometricus | reverse complement strand
CATAAATACAGTCATATACACACACAACTTAAGGCTTACAACAAACATCTAAAGGTATAAGACACATGTATACGACTCGGAATCACATAGGAGTTCTGGTTTGGAAAGCGACTTAAAAACATATTAGAAGATGTAGTATATGCACAAGTGTATAGACCATGCTCTCTTCGAAGTCTCTTTTCTGAAGTAGACTGAGGGGGATGGATGGCACATTACACGGATACAGAAAAATGTAATTGTACTTGTGTAAGCATAAAATATAAAAAAAGGAAGGAGCACACAACAGAGAAAAAATATGTTTATTACTCTTTATTCCTAAAAATAAAAACAAAGGTAGTAAAAGTTAAATTCAATGAATATTAAAGGAGTTGTTTGAATTGACGCCCCTTAGATGTGATGCAAGCCTCTCATATTTTTTGCATGGAAATTCATAAAATTCTCAAATATCCCAAGTGTGTTTTGGATTTCCTCATTGACAGCACTAAGAACCACTGCAGCAATGCGTGTAACATGGTTCTTAGTGCTATGAATAGAGGTTTCTCAAACAAAGGATTTCATGTGTCCCAGAAGTAATTCGTACATAACACATCTGGTGATCGGGCTACAAAATTCAGTGGATTACTAAGGCTAATCTGTCATTGGCCAAATATTGTATACAAAAGTAACCTACTGAATGATAAATTGCAATGGAAACGTGTGCTTTGTCCAACAAGTCTGAGAAGTCTTGTTCAAAGAGGATCAAGTACTCCGTACTTTTCAGATGATTAGGCAACAGGAATGCTCTATATGGTGATCCCCTACTAATGTACCACTGCACTGATATAAACGCATTAAGATTGTTTTCTTTGGGGAAATATATCTTTCAAGTAAATAATTTGAAGATCAAGATGAAAAACGAGGAATGAAGGCCAAAAAAGAAACGAGATTATGAAGACCGACAGATTATTTCTGCAACTACTAATGCGAAGAATTCCTCCGAGGCAAAAAAATCACGTTCTAGTGTGTGGGTGCGCTGTCCGTAGTACAAATGATTGGAATTGCTATACAGAATCCCTCTGAAGGAAATTTTTATTTGATTCGACTCGCTTACGGTAACTGAGATCCTTTACAAGACGTAGCATAGTATCTTCGATGGTTGACGTACGTCCGTTAGATCACAGTTACTTACTACTTTATAAAAGTAATCGTTGTCAGATAACTGCTATCGTATCCGAGCTAATATTGTATGTTTGAAGGCTCATCTCAAAGGATACATAAGGGTACACAAACTCAGAGACTCTGTCATTTGTGTCTGCTGCCCGTATGCAAAAAATACATCTCCTTTTTCTGAATACTAGTAGTCTGATCAACAATGTGCTTTGTTAATACAGAAGTCTCGCAAAATACTATTTTTCTAGTATTTTGTGAGATTTCTGCTACTAAAATTTGTAAACAGCAAAATACTAGAAATGTATACCTTAGTGCCTAAAACACCTATCATGACAGCAAGAGATTGACTGATTTCTGTGAACTACTTTTTTTTTCTTTCTTTTTTTTAAAAAAGAAATCTCGGCTTCTTCTTTTTGTAGTCTCTCTAGCAGCGTGATAAATTCTTCACCAAAAAATTTGCAATCTTCTCGACAAGTACTTATTTCTATACCCCGAATTTCAGGATCACTATTGACACTGCACTTCGAATAGTGTATGCTCGAAACAGTCATTCTTTTTTCAATATTTTATGTATTATAATTTTAATATCTTCAGAAATCCATTTCTGACCCAACATTTTTATATTTCCGAGCAGTCTTGTTGTAACGAAAATTTGTAATTATATGCTGGAAATTTCTAAACCCTTATAAGAGGCACTTGAGTTAAATATATGTAGTAAGATGTTATAAATTCACTAAGATAAAAATGACAAATGCCATTACCAAATATTTTCAATTATTTTTAGATTAATTTCATAAGTCGAATTTAAACAATGTTCAAAGTAAAAATTTTTATACATTTCCTTGTAGGAAAATAACGTTTTTTACAATTCGTAATTTTAAAAACTGTGGAATAAATCATGAAAACGATCTATGAAAAATAATAAAATTACAATATAATTATAATAAATATTATAATTATTAGCAATTTTCAATACAATTAGTATAATTTTAGTCATTCAACTAATAATTTATTACCATACAACAAAGTGTTATATTTTAAGCTGTATAAGCTATTATATATATTGAAAGAAAAAATATTTCAACTAATGTAGTTACATATGATATAATATATGCAACTAATGATATAATATATGCTGAAAAAATTCCTTAAGAGAACTTCAGAAATGTTCATCATTTTTTTTAACGTAAAGTTATGTTTCGTCATTGTTTTTCTTTTTCAAAATGTGACCCCTGACGTAAAGGCTTGAAGTTATATTTGAGCTCAAGGATCAAATATAGTATATATATATATATATATATATATATATATATATATATAATATTGTCTTATCTTGATTTTGGAATGAAAAAAACTTACTCATATGAACTAAATTCAGAAAATTGTTCTCATATTTTTATCAGAGAGAATAATATTACTTTAATCGCTTTATATAATATTGTATTAACGAAAAAAATTTTGTTAATAAATTATTTTCATTCAATTTTGAAATTAAGAAGAAAATATTTATTAATGTTGATGATAACTCTGTTAATTTGATGTTAATATATTTTTAAGAATTTAACAAAACTTAACATCTAATAAATTTTACACAAGAGAGCAAACTTACTCGAAAAAGTCAGCTAAAATTACTTTTAATAATACAAATACTTTGTTAAATATATTTATACATCGAGAATTTTTAGGATATTTAAAAATTTTTTGACCATTCATTAATTATAGTTTCAATTATTTTGTACATCAAATTAAACTTATGTTTCAAATTTTACAAAAACAACATAAAATCTCGCTCTTTAAACTGTTATTTATAAACAATTTTATGACACTAATGAAATCCATTGCTTACAGATGAAGAGAAAAGTATAAATGAAATTGTTTCAAATTCATTTTACATTTTCTTTTTTTGTAATAATAATTTTTTCACTTTCACGAATAATTGAACTTTGTTTTATAATTTTATAACATGATAAAAAAGTACAGTAAACGAAGAAAAAATCTTATTTTTGCTATCATAAAAATAGTAAATAATGAGATGAGTTGCCAACAAAACATTTTTGTGAAAGAATAGTAAATATTCACGAGATTCTTGTTAAATTTTTATACTAACTCTAATATTTATATATATAGTTTTGTTTTACTTCCTTAAAAATGTTTTACTGCAGATTTTTCCTTTATTTATTTGTTTTGCACAGTAAGAACATTTTATTTGAGATTTGAAAATTTTTCACTCAAACTCAGTATATTTATTTTGTTTCAACTTTAGTTTCGCTTTTACTTGTAGTTTCGTATTTCTCATAAAATTGATTTGATTTCTTCCAAAAAAGAGAGGCAATTTCGTAAATTAAAAAAATAAATTCTACTATTTTATTTTCGTTATTTTTCAACAGAATTCTGAAGACTTCTGTCTTCAAGAACTCTGAAGCTCATAAATAGAAATTTATCTCTAGTTAAATTATTACCTTCATATCTGGCCAGCCAAAATACAATACCCTGAAGAGTTATGTAAATTATGTGAAATTTACGTCAAATTTTGTGACGATGAGGTATGAAAATCTTTAACCTTTAGAGCATTCATACAACATAGACGACTGTAGTACCACCTGTAAACTCTATAATAATGGAAGGATTAATTGCCCCAATTTGAAGAATATGAATTAGTTTTTCGATCAGTTTCTTGCGTGAGCTTTTAACTGTGCCATATAGAAGGCATCCAGGGTCGTTCAAGTATATTTCTGAGCTCGAATACTAAGAAGAATACTGCCATATGGAGTTGGCAAATTATCTTTAAAAAAAGTTAGTGATTGTATTAGTTGAAACCAAGCAATTGCGATGCAGATCTGTTGTCTCTGGATGCAAGAGGGAACGGTGGACAAATGAACCGATTACAACTCAATCCATCATAGCTCGTATTGATAGTCACGTTGTTAGCACGTGTGTGCGAGAGATTGCTCAGCCACACTACCAATCATAATACAACAAATTGAGTCTGGTACGCATCATTCGGTATCCAGTACATCTATTCGACATCATTTGCTTCTGAGTCGAATGTTCACAATGGTCCCATTACTTGACTCATAACTCTTGACTCCAAAACACAGTTGCTTACCCTATTAATGGTGCGGTGAAGGATAATCACAAATAATGGAATGGAAAGACATTATTTTCACTAATAAAATCCTCTTCTGTCTGCCAAACCACGATGGCCGAATTCGAGTCTTTTGATATCATGAGAGACTGCTGAATTATTGAGTTATGAATCGTCATTTTAGTTCTGCATTTGGTATCATAGTTTGATATGGTATTGGATTTCATTATCGCTTCCTTCCTGTACATATTGTCTTTACACTGGACAGCTAGTGTTCAACCTCTATGGTATTGAAGCCTGTGACCCTCCCATACCTTCATTGCTTACCCCTTCAACCATATAACAACCGGATAATATGCAACCATACGTGTTAAGTAATGTTCAAGATTTCTTATTCATCCATCAGATTAAATTCCTTAATTGGCCTGCTTGTTCTATTGATCAGTCAAGCCGTGGTATACCACCCACTGAAACACCAAATCACCTTTGACAACACCGGAAAGCCACGTGGACTGCTATACTCCAAGAATACTTACAAAGTCTCTGATTCTATGCTGAGGCGTGGTTATAGCTGATAGCAGCGGTTATAGCTAACAGTGATAGTTATACTAACTATTGATTTTATCATTATCCACACTTCATAGATGACTGTAATTTGAATCATTTGGTCTTTGTATAGTGTATTATCTGCAAAATAAATTTTCTGTGATGCATCTGGTCATTCTTGGTGTAGCATTTTGTGTGATTAGCTGTATGATTTGATTATTGTCTTGCTTTTGATTCAGATAAGTGTGAAATATGTTGAAGTGAATTTCTCAATTTATTGAGGGAGATATGCATTTATATACCTCAAATATAGTTTAAAAGAAAACTCTTTCTTTTACATGAAAATTTAGTCCGTTAGATATTTTTAAGTCACCCTTGAGTGGCGCAAATATATCAGAATGCTAACAATGTAAACACAGATGCTTGATGATAGTCTATTATTCTATTTTTATATTTTTGCATCAGAAATAAAATTTAAATGTTATGAATTATTTAAGTGTAAAAAATATTTATAGCTTTAAAAAAATGTGTTAAAATAATTTTTAAGAAATAAATTTTTCGTATTTATATTTAAAATTCATGTGCTCATTTGAATTAAGTTATTTACATAAAATACTTTATAATGCATAATATTCAACTCATTTTATTTCATGTGAATAATTTTATATAAATATTTTCCTCAAATTTTACTTTTAAACAAAATTTGATTATGATTTGTGATATTATCAGAAGCATTATACATTAAATTGTTTGAAAAGGAAATTGTATGATTGAAATTTCAGAACTCCAAATTTGTTGTATTTTCAGACTAATGCTAATAGATTATAAGAGATTCATCTGAATTAAAAAAAATAAATAAATACACATTTTTCAATATTATGTTATTAAAAACTATAAATCAAAAATTAAAATCTTTTAAATGATAGCTTTCTACTAAATATTAGCAGTTTTATTTTGAAATGAAATATATTTTTGTAAACATAATCCTAAACATTAAATACCGAGTTTTAATATCTGAGAAAATTCTCAAACTAAACTATGTAATTAATAAATACTATAGCTTTATGATAAGAAAAAATCTCTTAACATATTTAATGTGCATTATCTACCTCAATAATTACAGATTACTCACATTTTTATTTATTTTTATTCTTTGAATTATTATTCTAAATCAGTTCACAAGAATGCATTACTTTTTTATTTTCATTAGCTAATGATTGCCTGTTAAAATAGATATGTTTTAATCTACTAATTATTTAGAGTTGATTTCGCTTTAAAATACTTCAAAATTCAAAAATATTTATTTTGAAATTAAAAAAAAAGAAGTTACATTTAAGTTTCATTGAATTATACACATGAGCATATTTAATAAAATTAGCATTTATAAAATTGCGCAACCGAAAATACTTTCATGAATAAACCGATTTATCGGAATTCTTCATCGAAAAGAAAAATTTAATTTTAGAAATATTATTTCGAACAAAGTTCATATTTTTAAAATCAGTAAGAAATGCAATTTCAAATAACACTTTTCTCTTCGAAATACTTCTCCACAATCAACAGTGATCATTAAGAATCACAACCTGGAGGCACAAATCCAAGTGAATCGATCGAGTAAATCAGCAATCATTGAAAGGTGCAGCAACTACGGATGCCCTGAATACAGACACATCTTCGCAAAGTATTTGAATAACTATGCCTTTAACTATAGAGGAGCTAGAATTTATTGTAAATTCTCTAAGATAATGTCTTAATATTTTTGGACTTAAATGTTAATATCTATAAAAATAGCTGCATATTTAAAAGATTTCACAAATATAATTAGAACCTTTTATTTGCATACTTTTGAATCGGTGATGGCAATATATTAACGCATCACTTATTGCCTTAGATCTATGACAAAACTTTTAATGGTAACATGCTATTAAACATCAATGTGATATAAATATCAATAAATGCACAATTTTTACAATTTGATACTTTCTTTTATTTTGTTCATGCATATTGTTAATATTTTGATCGTCTAAAAAATATTTGAAATATATCAGCAAGTAGTTGGAGAAATTCATGATTATGGGGAAAAATCAATTCATATATTTTTTGTTTCACTGAGAAAGAGATTTTCCATTACGAAATTTAAATCTTTATTACATCATGGGAAACCGATTCACGAACAGTGAGCTGTAATTGCTTTAAATTAAAGTCAATGGCCTTAAATTGAATCAAGAGACCAGTAAAAATGCTTTCTTCCTTCATAGAGCCATAATGAAGGAAATTCTTAAGCGATTAATTGGATTTTAAAAAGTAGTTTCTTTTTGATAAATTCAAATTATTTCAAATAGTTTTGTTGATTTATTTTTTCCTCTACCAATGGAAAAATTCTTCTTTAATTCAATTCATGCTATAAGAGAATAATACTTCCATGAAGACTTTTCTACGAAATTCAAATCAAAAATAATTTTGCTTTAATGCATGGGTTATGAACATAGAGTAAATTCGTTTTTTACCAGGCTTTCTTATGTATTTTCATAAGCATTTTTTTAACCATGTGCAAATAAATCAGGATATTTAAGAATCTAAATAAATATTCAACATAAAAATAAGTTAGGATTTTTAAGTATGCAAAAATTTGGGACATCTTATAAGAAAAAGGAAATTAATTTAAATAAATTTAATTTATATTTCTGATATTCAGATGTCTATGAAATGCTGTACGTTTTGCATTTCAGTCATGAAATATGTTTTTTTTTTTTTTTTTTTTTTACCCTAAATCATCACATAGCTGCATTTTAAAAGCATAATAATATTTAAATTCAAATAAAATTGCTAGCATTTCAGTGAAAGTCATTTGATTAATAAAAAAAGCTTAGTTTTATAATATGAAAAAATCTCTACCAGTTACTTTTGACAATTCTATAAAAAAGTTGAATAAGATTAAATTTTTATTAAATTTACAATTTTAAGGTATATGAATCTTTTTTAGAAATAATAGTTAACTTAATCAGGTTTATTACTAAAATTTAATGTGTTTTTAAGTAATTAATAACATAAACTATCCTGATTTTTTTTAGTCTATTTATATTTACTCAACGATTGAATACCTTTAAATTATATCGTACAACATTATTATTTAATTAAACTAACACAAAAAAACAACATAAAATGATTTTTTAATATCTCGACCCTTTTCATATACAATTAATTTAACATTCAATATTAAATCACTCAAATTTATTAGTAAATCTCTTACTGTTTAATTTCTGAAAGCAACAATGAATTTTATTAGGATTTATCTTGAAAAAATGAAAAGAAAAGTGTTGACTAAATTTAGTAATTTTATACTAATTAATGATTATTATAATATGTTATTTTTAATATTCCGCTATGTAATTCAGTGTGAGGAAGAATAATTTTAGGAATAATATATTTTATATTAGCATTATTCGGTGGATAAATATATTAATCTATAGAAAAAGCTATAAAATTCATTAATTATTCATTTGTCTAGTTATAGTATTTTTGAATAATAAGCTTAATATATGTAATTAAATAAGTACCCATAACTACAGTTTTGTAGATTACTTATATTATTTTAACAGAAGTGAGGAATTATTAAGGAGATTAAACGAAAATATAATACCTTGCGTTATTATCAAAAATGTTATTTTCAATCATGCTTAAAGAGATATTAAATAACTACGTTATATGAAAGTTTAAAAATAAATATTTTCATCATGATTTAAATTTAAACTTTCTGTGGAGTACAAAATAATTTATTACTTTACATCAAAAGCTGAAATTTATTTCATTCTTATTATGTAAAAATCTATATTCAAAAGCTTAGGAGAGGTTAATTATATAACTAAATGGCATTTTTAAATTCAGTATAAGATTTAATTTGCATTTTAAAATTGTTTGAAGCAAACATGTACTTTAATAATGAATTTATTTTGATAACAACTGTAATGTGGATTAAAACTCTCTACGCATTTTTGAGTCAATACTGGTACAATTTGTAATTGTTCTTAAATTTTATGTATTCAATTACGTTTCAATATTTAAATATGTATTTTAAATGTGTTTGCATTATCACACTATAAATATTCGTAGAAATTATAAAGCTAATGCAAAAATAAATAAGCACTTAAATGAATTTTTATTGACACTGGAATAGTTGGTTATATTGATTCGAGATAAGATATTTGGAAAAATAATCTGCCCGTATATATCTATCACATTCAAAAGTGCTCCAATGTAAATAGGTACCTTTGAACTATTTTATAAGTGTGAAAATATTTTATTCTTCAACATTTACTTCCAAGAAAATTTTCTTTTTAATCACTGTACCAAATAAGAGCGATAATTAAATTTTTACAACACTCCTTTGAATAAAAGGCAAATTATGTTCTTTATCTAATACTTCAAATTTTATAAAAAAAAAATCGATATTCTAATTGTTTTGATTTATAGCTTATCAATGTAGAGTATAAATTTAATTAACACACCAAATAAAATAAATAGAAGATTTCACATACACAAAAATGTATAATGAATCTCATATTTATATATCTCAAAAATTTAATAACTCTTATATATTTTTAAGAAATTTGAAGTCTTCATTTAAAAAGTTGAATTTATATTAATAAAAAATCTCACATTAAAATTGAATAAGTAGGCAAGAACAGAATTCTATAGCAGATTATTTTATTATCTAAAGATAAATATTTTTACTAACATAATCTTGATTTTTCTAAGCTACTCTACAAACAAATATTCAAAATATTTACTGTAAGCAGTAGAGTTAATAATTTATTATTAGACTTTATAATGAAATATCATTTATATTAATATAATGACAATGCTCTGGGCTTTAAATATGCTTGATTTTATTAATCATTAATTTAAAGCTGATAAAGATTTTAAAGAATATTAGGATATAAGCTCATAATATTACTTATAAATATATTTTGTAAATATTTGCTTGTTTATTAATGACTTACTGTCTTGATATTCAATTATGAGGTTCCTTGTCACTTTGTGTACTATTTCGTTAAAAATTAAAAAAAGATAAAAGCAGAGAGCATAATTTGACATTTTTTCAGCATAGTATGAAACATAAAAGTAAATGAGGAAATTATAAAACAGTTGGCCACCATAAATATAATTTTTTTTATAAACTAATTAAAATTATCTTTTTAGAAAATAGGTTTTCTTTCTTTTTTACCAGTTAGTAAAACTATTATTAATTATTTTGATTTTTACTGCCCATGAAATTCAATTTTTTATCTCACTTTGTGTACATACCTTTTTAAGCCTTAAAAAAATAAAGTTGTGTGTAAAAGATAGATAAATATATAAAGCAAAATTCTAGAGTTTTCAGTAAATTATCTCTTGTAAAATCTTTTCAAGATTTCAGAAATGAAGAAAACCTGAACACTAAATTAAAAAAACCTTTATACCAAAATATATTTATCTCATTAGCTCTTAATACTAAATTTTACCTTTAATAAACTTTAGTACAGTAGAAAATATTGTTTATTAAATTTCAGTACATCTCGTTTTAATAATTTTAAGAGTTTTAAAGTTTAAAAAAAAACAAATTGCATGGTTAATATATAAAAAACTAAGAAATATTTTTACTTATTGTGTTTTGATATTTAAAAAAATTTAAGCAAAACACAATGATGCATAAATATAAACTACAGAGAATTAATAATTTTTGCTCTTAATCAACTCTGGAAATTATTTGTAAGTTCTAAAATTTAAAATAAAAATCATAAAATAAAGTCCACACTTCTTTTATTTGTAAAAAGTGATTTAAATTAAGCACATGTTTTAAGCATAATTCATAATGCTTAAAATATTTTGAAATTTAAAAGAATTTGGGTAAATCATGCAAGGTACATTAGATTTATTTCTATAAATTTAAATATTATTTATTTTTATTAGCTTATAATGAAATCACAGATTTTTTCTTTAATATATAAAATAATTAGACAAAATAAATTTTATTGAAAATCTTATTCGAGGTCTGTGACAAAATTCTATCGAAAACGTATAGCAATATTTACTCTAACCTTATGATATCTTTAAAGATGTTTTGCTTAATTCATGAATTTTTAGTAAACGAACTTATTTTTTATCATGATGTTTTTGGAAACTGACGTTTCAGACTATATATTAAAAAGAAAATTAATAATGAAAGATTACTAATTTTGTCAACTAATGAATTCTTTAATATTATGCATGAACAATTAAAGCAAATATCAAATTTTTACAAGTTTCTTAAAATCCATTACTTAATTCTATTAATCTCAAATAGAGTTTTTAAATTTAATTCTGAAATCAAAAGATTAAGATAATACTATCTATGTTGCAAAACACAATTAATGAAAAACAGATAATAATAAGCATGTGAATATCTTTATTTTTTTCACGTTTTTAAAAGAAACAAATTTTTGACATAGTTGTATAAAAAAGTAACCAATGTTTTATCCTATTGATAGAACATACATTTCCAGTAAATTCTGAACAACATAAACAGTAATTATAAGTTGGTTTTTGTTTCAAATAAAATTATTCACTTTATTTTTAATAAAGCCATTTGATATCTTAAATAACATAATTATGTAGTTAATGAAGCTATATTTCAGGAATAAATATCCTTTGCTTAGGCACAAACTTTTGTAAAGATATTGTATCAGGGAAATTAAAAATCCCTACTATTTTTCTATATCGTGATTTTACTTTTTATTTCTTCAATTTCTTCAACTACATAAATTTCTATTTTATATAATAATGCTGCTGTTACTATAAATTTACAAATACTTTTAAAATTTTAATTGAAGAGTTTGTTTAATAAATTATATTTTGTGTATGATAAAAAAAAAGAAATATTAGTCAATTCTTAATGAAAGAATAAAAGAATTTATGTACGTAAAATATAGAATCTTCTTAAATCATTAATTTACCTTCCATTTCATTTCTATAAGGAGTTTTATTCTCCGGATATAAATTTGAATGCATATAATCCTTATTATTTCATTTCTTTGAGAAATTAATCTGTTGTTAGTACATTTAGGCATAATAATGATTGTTGTTGTAGCCGATTGCATATAAATTCTTATTATACATATCATTTAGAGTTTATGTGTATCTGCTATAATGCATTCAGTAAAAAACATTATTGAAAAAGTCACTATAGTTATCAGATAAGACAAATATTTTGTCTTTATCATCTGCAACACGAATAAGAAGTGATTTAATGATTCAGTGAATAACAAATAGATAAGTATAAGCAATTCACTGCATACAGCTTTGTTTCCAAACACGAATACTTATAACGCATATTTGTGACACAAAAATTCCCAGATATGTTCAAATAAAATAAACTTTTAATTTTTTAAAAATAATATAAGCTTTACTTTAAAATTTTTGTTTTAAAATAAGAAATGTAGAATAATAAACTCCGTTTATTGTTTAACAACTCCTTATTTCCCTCTTTCATTAGATTACTATCATTTAGTTTGACTTATTATTCATTGCATCTTTATAATAAACGCGTTTTCATTTAATAAATGAAAACGGTTTAATTGAAGTAAAAAGGTCTAAAATAATGAGAATATTCAGTAAATTGAAACAAATAAAACTTGTTTTGAAGGAATTTATATTTTTGCAACATAAATGTGGGGTAAAACTTTTCCTATAAATCATTTTCAGTGAGACAAAGCAATAAAATTCAATGCTGAATGACAGAATTTTATACTTTTTATTAATTTAAGCTGTCTGATTTCTTTCATGGTATATTTTAATCACATGACGAAAAAGTTTTTATAAGGATAATTTAGTGTCAAATGAATTAAAAGAATAAAATTTTTTACTTCTCTCGGAATGTGAATATTTGATAAAGGAATTTTAAATAAAATATAGCCAATTTTATTCAAGAATGTTAACCATTTGTTCTAACTTTAGGATTGCACTCACAATTCATTTAAAACATCCTTATTTATTTAACTATATTGCAAGACAAATTCACTTAATAGAAAAACAAGAATTTAAAATACTAATAAAGAAAAAACCAAATTGTTTTCTTAATACTTTATTTGAAAAGAGTTTATCAAAAACAAACTTAACAAAAGCTGAATTAAAAGTTCATTTTCATGAAACATGGAAGCAATTTTATTTACTATTCATTCGGAGGTAAAAAATATCATTTAAATAAAGATAGAGTACACCAATATCCTATAGAATTTAGTCCAAATCTACAAATTCCTTTAATATATAGATGTTTGAGGTTTTATACTTTTTTATAATAACTATAATTGCATATTTATTATAATTTTAAACGAAACAAATATATTGCTTAAAAGTTTTTTTCACTCGAAAGATCCTCGGAATTTAATTGGCGCAGCTTGTCCTTTTTGGACTTTGCGCCACAAAACCCAACCAACCTCGGAATTTAAAAAGCAACTTCTAAAATTAATTAAGAAACTGAGCGAAAAGAAGAAGACTAACTTCGGTTAACTATATAAGTTCGAAAATATTATATAATGACTATGGCTAACTAAGTAAAAATGGAAAACAAATTTTTTACCAATTAATGTCTCTAGACAGCAGTTCTTTCTATTTTATAAAAATTGTTTTCAAAAAAACAGTTAAACTGAATATGGTATAGATTAAATCTAATTTAGATTACATTCCATTTTTTTTTTAATTTATTTTGAATGAAAATTTTTTTATAATATATGCTCAACTACTTCAATTTATGCAACAAAAATAACTGTATATTAAGGATATGACGAATATTGTGCTAGATTTGTTATTTATTTGAGAGTTACGTTTTTAACACTTTTCCTGGTAAAATTATATTTATTTCTAAAAAAATTAAGTACTTTAAAATTTCTTAAAAATTTATTTCCGTTCTCAAAAACAATCTTTCCAACATTACATTAAATTTATTTTAACTTATTTTTAAAAATATAACTCTTCAAATTTACAAATGAAATTTATTTTTGTTGTTATTTTAGTATTTTCTATGCTTATCAAAGATTGAAACTATAAACAAATGTTTAATAACGACAATTTTAAGTATTATGACAGAAATTTTGGGCAATGAATGTATTTAAATATAAATTATTTAATGCATCTATTTTTTTATAAGTTTGTATTTATTTATTAAAATACCAATACTAAATTTGAAAAATGTGTTAGAAACCTGATAATGTTTAACTCTTTCGTTCCTAATTATTTTGTTACTATAACTTTACACTATTTGTAAACATATAAAATTCCCTTTTCTGATCTTTAAATTCACTGTAAAATATTCTATGTTTATTTAAAATATTTCTTGTGTATATATATATCTTGCTGTTCAATAACTCAAAAACTCCACTAAAACTATATGTAAATATAAACTTTAGAAAGGATCACTGTTTGTAATATTTTTCAAACTACTTCACTTTTTGTCAAGATAAAAATCTTTTCTTTATGAATTTCAAAAAGAAAATTGTTGACATTGTTATCTTTAAATATTTTCGAACTATTTCAGAATAAAGGAAGAAATAAATACTTTTATTTAAATAGATACAGTATTTATTCTGAATTATTGCAGTTGGGAATTTTTAACATTTTTCTTGACATCATTTGCTGTTGAATAAGAATTAAAACCAAGATAGTTAAAATATTTGCTTATGTGAACCAAAAATTATGTAATTGTATAAAACTTTGTGCATTTAAAATGCTTTATCTTGTAACATTTATATCTTTTTAGCTGTAGAGAATGATAGATGAAAGATCTCATATAATTTAAAGTTGTTATTAATTTTGATATTATTCTTTTAATTTTGTAACAATAGTGTAATTGAAAAATTATTAATAAAAGTTTTCATTAAATATAAATGTAATGGAAAAATAATTAAATTTAGTTTAAATATAAATTCTTAACATGGAACTCATGCTACAATTCTTAAAATAAAAATGTATATAAATTTTGAAAAAAATAATTATAGACATTTTCTAGTTCCTAGACAAAAATTATCAATTTATTTTATTAAAATTTAGAGTTTCTAAATTGAAAGAAATAGAATTCGGTAAGAAAAAAACAAAAAAATATAATTTGCTGAATACTAAAGTTCTAGCAAAAACGATAAATTGGGATACAAATTCTGATTAAGAAAATTGTTTTCACGAAATAGTACATGAGAAATTTTTTAAGTACTTTACACACATTAGGAAAAAAACTCATATTTATTTTAATATATGCTTAAAGTATTTAATATACCACATATATATATTCTGGAGCAGTGGTTTTATTTTCGTGTTACCTTTGATTTACAATTTGCCAGAAAGAGTAATTTTATTTCCAATTAAATCCCATCTTTTCTTTACAGTGACATATAGTCACTGTAAAGAAATGATTACAATTTAATGAAAAAACAACAATTCATGTTTTTTTGTGAAACTTAAATATGTTCAAAATTTGATGAAGTGAACGCAACATATTGTGAAGTTAAAAGAAATCTTAACAAATTATTAGTTAGATGTTATTTTTAAATAGTGTCTTTTTATTTCTGGCTGTTGATTTAAGGATTTATAGCTTCTTCATACAATTAAAACTGAATGATACAATAATTTACTAAATAATACAAAATTCAACATTACAGAAATTCAGTGGCAATCATTGATTCTAATATATTAGAAATTATTAATTATAAATTCTTGATAAAAACATTTTTTCAAAATAAATCCACCTTAATATATCTTTGTATGAATTTTAAAAAATATTTTATAAAATAAAATAAATTTTCATTGAAAGATGTTTTCGAATTCAAGAATTAAATCCTCAAGATTCGGTATAAAAACTTTGCTTTGCCATAATGAAAGTACTACATCGTTTCTTTGATAAATACATGCCGATTATAGATAATTTTATGAGAAAACTTCTATGTGAACAGTGTGCCTAATTAAGTGTTCCCAATCAAAAACACTTATACTCACTTAGCTTGACAGATGCAACAAAAAAGATAAAATAGGTCATTTAACTTAACTTATTCACTTGATGTGATAATCTATCAACACATCTTCCTTTCACTCCATATAAGTACAAGCTTAACCATTAATCATTTATTTTCAGGGAATAAGGAACTGAGTGTTACTTGATAAGGTTACAATATCTATCAAGTGTGTGTTTTAATTTCATCTCTTTTAAATATAGAACGTCAAAAGTGTGTGAAAAGAAGAAGTAACTTATCAAGGTCTCAACCCCAGAAAATTTATTCAAATCAAGCAGAAATATATCATATATTTAATATTGCCAGAAATCAGTAACATTTCATTAAATAAAATTTCTATTAAAATGTTAAAATTTAAATAAAAATCTTGAGTTAGTGAATTAGAATTTACTTGAATTCTAATGAAGTTAAGTCTGCAGATCCAATTAAAAATGTTTTAATATTTATTGGTCATTCTTCAATTAACAATCAGATTTGATTATATAAAAGTCACAAATAATTATTCACAGAATTATTCATAATTATTCATAATTATTCAATAATTATTCAGAGTAACGTACTATTAAGCAAAATTATGGGGCACACTTTGAAAATAGTTTTTCATTGGTTTTCAATTTTTCTAGAAAACATTTGAATGTTTCTAAACTATGTATTTACCTAGAATTTTTAATATTTTTAAATGCAGATGTTTTGGACTTACCAAATTTTGAAAGTGTATTATGTAATATTTTATTGCACAAGCGTAAAATAAAAATCTATCTTCCAAAAGTACTATATAAAGAGAAAAAAAATTCCTTAATATATAACATATCTCTCTCCCTTTATCTATCTATCTTAAAAATTTTTGTAACTTTTTTCTGTAAAGGGAGACTGTAAAAAAGCTCTTAATTTGAAGTTAAGTAAAAACAATCGAAGATAAATCTAATTAAATTAAATAAAATTGAAAATAAATCGACAATTCGATGTCCATTTTTCGACAAAAGAGATAAACCTTAACAAATGAATTAATGATTTCTTATGTTATTCAGGATTATCTGATCATAGGTTAAATTCATCTATTTAGATAATCTAATTAAACGGCAAAATTTTAATGAAAGCAATGAATAAAATTACTGGCAACTATTAGATAGCAACAACAGTTGATTGTAATAAATCAAATTTGACGAGAACAAAATATTTTGCTAAATAGAAAATCCATTGTAGGCTATTAAAAGAGTCTCTCGAAGGTAAAGTTTAGTTGTTCACAAAATTTATTAAGGCTATAAAAAATAATATAATTATAAAATTAAATTTTAAAATCACATTGAACTAAGCCTTTGGCTTACAATGAGGGCAGAGAATAATTTTACCAAAAACTTCCAGAACCTACTTTCAAACATGTTTGGAAGGAATTCAATAGCTATAACTTTCACTAAGTATGAATCCAAAATTACAATGGATTAAAAACCAAGTTGTTATTTATAATACCACTTAGATAATAATTGTTATCTTCGAATTTTTTTAAAATTCAATCGAAATAAATGGCAATAAAATTGAACCTTCAACTTGATAAAAAGGGAGTTCCATAAGACTGTTCAAAATATAATAATATATTTTATCAGGAATAGAATAAAGCAACATAATTTACTAATAACATAGTTCCTTAAAAAGTTATATGAATAATTATTTCATCATTACGGAATAATATTTTAAAACAGTGATGAAATATATCAAATTTAATGATAAAAATGTAATATTAAAATTATCTTAAAGTTTTGTAAATTTTTATTGAAATTAGTGCATTTTGCAAACATATAAGAACAGGTTACAGAAATCAATACATAATATGGCACATAAAGCATAAATAATGAAGAAGCCTTTTAATAATTTATCAATAACCACGAATTAACAGAGTAAGAAAAGCGAAATCAGTAAAAATTTCCTTTTAGCACAATGTTTATTTACTTCATCATCAAAGAAAACTGTTTGAAATTAATTAAATAAAATAAAATTGTCATAAATCAATTAAATACTGATATATATTAATATGATTTCTGAAAAAGGAGATATTAACAAAGACATTTTAAGGATATTCATTAAAGCAATTATCACACAAAATGAATCTAATTCTCTGAACTCATTTACCTTACTTCCTAACGTAAATGAATTAGCGAGGTGATGTAAATAAAGTTAGTCTACAAAAGCACTAAATTTTGAAATCTAGTCTGATCACATTGTAAGAGCTAACGCCTAATTACTTTCCCATCTAAGGATGCAAATAAAAATATTCCATCAGACACCTAGTGCATTTTTAGTATTAAGGTTTAAACCATAGTAACCAATATGACTAGAGTGATATTGACATTTATGCAATTAAAATCCCTATATGTTCACGTATACTTAATTCCTTTTGCTTTAAAAAATTAATGTCAAACTTTAAAATTGAAACTTATTAGTTTAGAGTTTTGTTTTATTCACCATGAAATTTGTTAATTAGGAGAGTAATATACAAATACCAGAACAATATTTTTATTGCATAAAATAGTAACTTTTAAAACAAAGCAATCAGATTCAGTTCTTTTCAATGTCAAAATGAATATCATTGTACCTAAGTTAAATTAGAAACCAAAGATTTCATTCAAGTTAGACTATATGATAAACTTAGGAGAATAAATGATCACTACGTGTTTTTGGAAAATAATAAATTAACAAAAATATCTCTGTGGAATAAATTTTGCATAAATATGGCTTAGATTTAGTTTTATTATAAAGAAGTATTTAAATCAGAGCTGTTAGGCATCAATTAATTTTTGTAGTTGGAATATTAAATCTATCGAATTCTATATAAAACGCTATTCTTATTATTTAAGCTTGATTAAAACTATTTTAATAATATCTTCATCATTCAATTGAAGAAAGTTCATTAATGACTCTTATAAATTGGTCAGCCAAGGAATATATTAGATAAATTCAATCCTGCTTAAGCATCAAAAGACGAGGAAATCAAAAAACACATATATTTGAAAAATATTTTTCTCTCTTTCCAAATGAAAACTTATTCCCTTTTTTTTAATATTAAAATGTGTCAAATGTTTTGACACATTTTAATATTGAACTGTATCAAAACGAAATTTATTTATTCTAAAATTATAAAGTAAGATAAATCATGAAACCAACATGACATTTTTTCATATAAGTAATTCTTTTAGCAGATTATTTTACCTAAGCTGTCAACATGACATAATATTTTTATAATTGCCTCTCTTTTCCTTGAAAAACTAATATCGATAATAATGCGAATTCAATTTTAATTTTTATGTATAAAAAAGAAAATAGAGTCAAATGTTATATTTATAATGCTTGATATAAAAGAAAATTTCAATTAAAACAATATTTTTTATAAAAATGTTATGGGAATTTTTTAAGTGAAAAAGAAATATGTAGCCCATAATTATACCAAGAAACAATTCTGAGACTGCGGTAAAAATTGTAAAAAGTGGATTTTCTATAACTTTTTTAAAAGTGAAAATGATAATTTAAAAAATTTCAGAATATCTGATTACAAAATTTATTTACAAAACATTTTTATATTTGAAACAACTTCTAATTTAAAGTCATTTTTCGTGAAATCTCCCGTGGTAATTAAGCCCACTTTTTCAATGCAAACGCTGCAAGCCAAAAGCACATGAAAAAAGTCAGAAAGAAAACTAATAAAATGCAAAGATATGCAAATGAAGCATTAAATGAGATTAGTTTCTTTATTTTTTACTAAAATTCTTTTCGTATATTATCAGGAGAGAAACTTGTTTTAACAGTTAAAAGTTAAAGTAAAATATTGTATCACTTTCATTTCAAAGATTTTAACAATAAGTAAACTATTCTAAAATAGTAAAAAAGAGCAAAAAAGTAATATAATTTTAGGATTTATTTAAAATTATGAAATATATATAATCATAAATACATAAATATAAAACTAACAAAACTATACCATACTAATATAATTAAATTATTTCTAGCTATATCTTTTAAAAAATAGCCCTTACATGAGTTAGAGTAAAATTTTCTATAAATATTTTTATTTCTCTTATAAATCAAAGAATAAATTACATCAAAAGAACATTAGGTGATTAGTTTACCATAAAAATACATGTAAATTTAGATATATTCGTAACCGGAAATGCTATCACAAAAGATAGATAATTTTATCAATTAACATGTTCTAGTTTTTGCTTTAGTAATTTTGTTATTTTCTAATAATAAAGTTTAAAGTTTCTTTTAATACTTAGTTTAATAACTGATTCTTTAAAGTTACCAATAAAATAAATTGACAGTATGAATAGACATGGACAGTCATAGACATAATAAATACATAAGAATATTTCTTTCAATTTAAAAGTGAGCATCTCTTTTTTCGTTATAAAAATGACGAGAAAAATACATGAATTTGAATAAGATTCCAGAATAAGGGATATACTTTTCTTCAAAGATTTAAAATGAAACCAATAGGATTTCTTAAAAAATTTTTAAGTTTGAGTCTCATATATCAAGGGGTTAAATTTTAAAAACAAGTTCTAAAAGTAAGAATAATATCTTGAAATTGAAATGATTTAGAAATATTTAATGCGTTTAGAACAGTTATAAAACGATATTGTATAATAAACTCCAATCAATTGGAATCGTATTACAAAAAAAAGTTTTACCATGATATAAAATAATTAAATAAGACTCATAATTAATGATGTAAGACTCAAAAATTAATAAGAAAATAAACCCATATCCCAGACAAATTAATAACAAGTAAATTAATAATACATATATATATATAGCGTAATAATTTACAAACCATCATTTTAGCTGTTTTTATATACGTTCTCTTATAACAATTCTATTTATAAATAGCATGTATATAGACAAAATATTTTTTACATATAAGGATTTTAAAAGTCACTAAGCATGACTCCTATGGAATAATTATGATTAATATAATATGATTTTAATAAAGTAATTATAATTTAGTTTTTTTACTAACATTTTCAATAATGCATTGGCTGTTAAATTGTAAATTTTAAACGACCTGGTTTTGAGCTATTATTTTGTAAATTCAAATTTAACAGTCAATAAAAATCAAATTGTTTTCCAAAAGAGTATTATTATCTTCCAAAGAAGAAAAACAAGGAAAATGGCAAATTAGTACGAATAATTATAAAATTACTGGAACATTAAATAATGTTATAGAAAAAATACTCTGAAAGCACTTTCTGTTTGTTATAATGCCCTTCCAACAGTATTTGCACAATAGAGAGTTTAGAAGTATCGGAAAAACATTATTTTTGTACTGTTTCAAGTTCTCTTATACTGTTGTACTATATTAATATTTTTGTATAGTTTTAACTTCACTAAATATTTTTAAATATTTCAAATAATATGCATCCTTTCAATTCAGAATTCAATCTAAAAGGTGGGTAAAATGTCCTTTGTAAAAATACCAAGTAAATATATACGTTTTACAACAATTCGTAAAACTTTTAATGAGTGAAAAGCTGTAATCATGGCATAAACAAATGCCATTTACATCACGTATAGAATCTTAAACTTGAAGAGCTTTAAGCATTTGATAGCAGATATATTTATTCATATTTTTCAAATGATTAGTGTTTACTATACATTCATTGTACATTTTGTTTTATTATTTGCATAAATTTAAAAAAAAGCCCATTTTGAAAAATTCTATAAAATAATAAATATTTTTCTTGAGCTATATTATAAACAGTTTTCTTCACAGTTTTAGATCAGTCAAAAGATAAAATATGCATATATTTAAGTTTTAATCTTCTTTAAATAAATGAAAGTTCCACCGAACTTGCTTAAAGATCTTCAAAATCATTGTAATTTCTTGATGAATTTTGAAATTCAATACGTATTTTTCGTATATTTTTAAAAATAGAATCTTTATCTTCTCCTCTCGATGGATTTTTATTTGCAGCAAAATATATTCTTGGTCACGCTCTGATTACTTACTTTTTTCTGTGGTTAGCAATAAAGAATTTTTATCCCAATAGAATATGAAAAGATTTTTCACAAAAATTTTAAAGAACCCTATTTGCAATTCCTTTTAGAAAAAAACACACAGTGTGTGATAAAAATAACAGTTGAAAGTAATAAGTGCAAGAAAATATTACAAAAGGACAACTTTTAGTACTTTATAGTTATGTATATTCTTTCATTTTGATACTATTTTTAGAATGATGCAAGACTTTTTCACAGAAACAAAACATTTTTCTCATTTTTAATAGGGTGTAGAAAAAGGAAAAAATATAAAAAGTTTTTTTTATCTCTTTGAGAAAAATATGCTAACATATATAGAATATGTTAGCATATTTAAATCTTCTCTAAGCATTAATTTTTCTTCGTTGAGCATATGAAACTTCTTTATAATCCCACATATTTGAGACGTGCTTGGGATTAATTCAGTGATTATAGTGACATTTACAAAATAGAGCACTGCTTAGAGAAGTTTATTTTCACATTTTTCATATTTTAATAGATGCTTTAGAAATGGAATATTGAGAGACAGAAGATATAACGTAGAAAACTTTTATCTTATTTCTTAATCTTAAAGCTTATGATCTGTCATAATTTCAAAACTGCAAATTTCTCAGTTTTGTGAATTGGAATTCATTATTTAAATCAATGTTCTTCTGATTGTCATTAAAAGAGAAAGACATACTATTTTTGATAATTTTATGTCCAGAAAAGTAAATTCAGCCATTTAATATTCATTTATTCATGTAGCACAATAAAATTTTTTTAAAAATTTCGTATCGTCAATTTATTCCCTATTTAATTTCACATAAGTTTAAAAAGTAATTTCAAGATAAAATAAAACAAATATTTTATATGTTATTTTTATATTGTAAATATAAATGATTCACCTTATCATGCTGCTTTATTGTAAATTTATATTTTAACAAATTAGGGAAATAATCTATCTAACATAAAAGCAAAAGAGAAAGATTCAGTTATATATATATATATATATATATATATATATATATATATATATATATATATATAAAATTCAGGTTTTTTTAAAACCTGAATATTTTTAAAAAATAGTTATATTATCCGTATAGTTCATACATCTTCAAGTTTCAACTACCTATTTTTAATTTTTATTGCAAATTAACATAAGGTCACAATAAAATAGTTTCCTATTCATTGAATGAAGATAACTCTACAATGTTGTTAAGTTTTCAGTGTGAATATTTGTTTTATTAGAATTTTTAAAATGACCAAATATGTAAATGATCTCTAAATTTCCTAAAGGGGATTTCGTCAGATAAGCACTAAATATGTAATAATGAGGAAATACCATTGTATAACTAGATATACAGTAACTTCATATTAATTTTTTTAAATTATAAAAAAGAAAAGTGCTTATTTAAGGGAAATTTAAACTATATGAGCTACAATAGAAATGGTTAATTACAAATTCGGTTAAATATTATCCCCATCAATGTTTAAAACATTTTCGAAAATACTTGGCTTTTTTATGTAACATAATAGAAAAGCCAAGTATTTTCAAAATAATAATTTTTTTTAAAAAAACATTTTTTAGTTTAGCTTATAAAATAAATTCTTCGGTAAAGCGATAAATATTTACCATTGTTTTATTCATTTTATATGAAGATTTAAATTGCGGTTAAAACGCATTTAATAAAACTTAACTGACAGACTATTACTTTAATTTAAAGGTGTGTCATTTCTCAACATCCTTCATTCAAAATAATAAGAAAAAAATGAATCAATTCTTTACTGTCAATGTCTTATTTATTATATGTTTCTGCTAAGAATTTAAAAATATGAATAGTAAATCTTTCTAACAGTAAGAACTCTCAATAAATCAGTAATTACGGAAATAGCTTAGTACACACAACTTTAAATATATACTCGGAAATATTTTCAATCCCTTAATTTCGAATTTGCGTGCATGAAACTGAAAAGTGAGAAACTTACAATGAGATTGAATAGGATTGAAGGGAAGCTCATTTTGGCAAATATAGTTCCTCTCTTATCAACAGTGAGACGATGAACTTCATTACTTAAGTAATAGTTGCATAATTAAAATGAAATATAAATCAGCTTTCCTGAGTCTCTTAACGGTATTCTGTAATAAGAATTCCTATCTATTAAATTTAAACTTTTCCCCTGTCTATTGAGAAATTCAAATTAAACTTAAAATGCACCTGGTTAAGGATTTTATAAATTATTACCTAGTATTGAAATAATTATGCTTCAATTTATTAACATTTTACTAATATTTTCTTATTTATGACTTTTAAGATACGTTTTCGACAACGTGAAGCAGAATTGAATTAATTCTATAAGTATTACACCTTTTTAAATATAAACATTTAAAATAATGTTTCAAAATCTAATTATTTTTAATAACTTAGACGGTAAATAATTTTAGGAAAGATGGGTATTTCAAGTGTTAAATAATAATATATCATTCTAAAAATATTTCTTAGTTTAAAAAAATATAATATGCAAAAATTTTATAAGATTGAGAAATTGAAATTTGTAGTGCATGTAATATAGAAAATAAGATTTTACTATCTCTTTATACGCATTTTAATAATAAAATGAAAAATGAAATTAATAATTTTTGTTCGATAAGCGGATATAAATAGTAAGATAAACTATTTTTTAATATAATATATATTTGTAATATATTATATTTGCTCCCAAGCAAGTATAAATAGTAATATAAACTATTTCAAAAACCATTTATAAATCTTTGTTAAGTTTTGATTTTTCTAAAAACTAACCTCCATTTACTTATTCATTTTATGAAAAACATGCTTAATTTTTATGCATTTTTTATGATTTGTTTATTAGTAGTTTGAAACTGGCATTCTAAACTTAAAACTAATGCAATGTAGAAAAGAAAAAAAAATTAATTTAATCACTAAGAAACTTATTCTGTATACATTTTTAAGCATACTTACAGAAATTTCAATATTTTAATTTCATAAATAATTTAAACAGGATAGTGAAGTTAAGAATTTTTAATAAAAAGAAAACAGATATAATGATAGGTTGTATAAATAAGTAAAATTAATGATAACACAAATTACATTACAATGATTGTGTTGAATTTTATCAATTGATTTTTCAATCAATTGATAAAAAGTTTGATATTTTGTTATAAACTCTATAAAACTTAATACTTTGATATAAGCTTTATATAAATATTTTGCTAATATCCCTCTATAATGATTTCTAAATTTATATAATTATATAAATTTAGAAATCATTATAGACGATTCCATTCATAAGCGTAATTTCTATATTAGTTTGATATATTAATTTTTCAGCAGTTCCCACATTCAGATTGATCTTTATTTATACAAATGAAACACTAAAATTCAACAAAAATCAAACAAATAACTACTTTTATCTTATTCTTTAAAATATTATTTTTAGTATTTTTATTACTAATAGTATGATATTTTTCAGACTGATTTGTCAAAGTTTGTTGACAAGTATGAAAAATATACTCTTATCTATTTATAATTTTGTAGTTAGGAATATTTTTCAAAATTTTAATTATATTTTAAACATTTAATAAAATATAATTTGAGCATTTTAATATAAGTTTTTTTTTCTTAGTAGAATGCGTTAATATATATGAGAATGAATCGAGATTTGTTGTAATTTTCTTATTATATGTTTTTCGATTTTTAAAGAGCTGCATCAAAATTTATCGAATCTTTTTCTTTGCTTTAGCCTTAATTTATATTTGTTTCATGACTCAAGTGGTAGTATTATTTAATAAGATATAAATGTCTTAGATAGATTTTTAAATAATTTTAATGGTAAAATCTATTACAGAAACTTGAAAACTTCAGCAAGCAGTTTCATCTTGATTTTGTGAATGAGAACATCTTATTTAAAATACTCCTTGAACGAATGATATAAATTTAGAAAAAATAAGAAATATTGAGAAAATTTTAGTTAGAAATCTTAATGATTACGAAAAATTTGAAGTCACAAGAGTAAACAAAATTGTGGCTTCGTTTTGAGATGTCAAGCTCAAGTATCCCAGCCGATAGCATTATATCAATGATGAACATTGAAAGAATAAGAAGGAGAGAAATCAATGGAAGAAATGTAAAATTACTTTTATACTGAATAAAACAGATTAAAGGATTAATTATAAATATAATTGTACAATAAATTTCTTAATTTCGTTTTAAAAGAAAATTTTTCGAATTCTATATAGCATAAGATTTGTATATTAATCAGAATCAAAACTTATCTTGGTCGATACTACTTAGATTCATTTGTTCAAAATCTACTTTGTAGCTATTTATATAAATTAGATAACTAAAATAAATACTGCATTTTATAATTTTCCAGTATTTTTACTGCCTTTTATTCATATTATTCATTTATGATAACATTACATTAAATGCGAAATTTTTTCGTGAAGTGTGACAAAACCTCCTGTTGTATTCTGACACTGTCACAGACGAAGTTTAAATCTAAAATTAGAATAATTGTTATGTTTATATCATTTATTTTACATGTAATTTCTGAACTTGCTCATATTTAGAATATCACTCTTCTTTTAATATTTATTTTTCTAAAGAGATTTTACATGTTCCCTGAGGTTTACTGTTAAGTTCAGTCAAAATTATTTTCTTTAAACCAGCAGAAAAAAAGTATATAATTCGAAAGAAAGCGTGACATTCTAATCAAATTAATACAAAATAATTATGCAAATTAAATTTAACTATAAGCAACGAGGTTCAAAAATGTTTTCGAGAGCTGATTTAGAACTCATGATTTTTTAATTGTCATATAAGCTACATAATTTAACAATAAATTCTAAATGACTTAATAATATACAAAAAATTAGTACAATAGACATTCGATTTTATACAAAAATGCTCACACCTCATGTCATATTGTTTATATTTATATGATATAGATTTTCGGGAAACGTGGATAAAAAAATATATATTTTAGAATTTTTTTGCTTATTATAATGTTTGCATGTAATAATAATAATGATAATAACTAAAAAACAAACTGTTATTTTTAATCAAACTGTTATATATTCATACATTGATATAGTAAAACCGTATTTTGAATATGAATGGTTTCTTAGATTCTAATTTCATAAAAGGTTTTTAACTTATTGAATACTTCATTCTACAAAAAATGCTTTACCCAAAAAGCGTTTATTTAGTGTAGATTACAATTAATGTTATCATGGAGAAGCAACTATAAGATACTCATTGATTGACCGTTACTGTTGATTAGATAATATACTGTTTTTTCGAAGGCTCAGTAATTAAAGTCACAATCAGTTAGTTCTCGCGTAATAACCATTGAATTAATGTTGCACATAATTAAAGGGAAGAAAATTCCCAAATTATTCCATAAGAAGAAAAGAATATTTTAACCTCATAAAAATAGCCAGTAACATAGGCAGTAAAGCAGGGTGATGCTCTTTGTTCTTACTATATGAAGAAAAGAAAATATTCAAATCTCGGCTAATTAAATTATTTTCTTTGTCCTAAATGAATATATTAATCCTAAAGAACGTCAAAAGGTTTCAATGAATTTTAGCTATGATGAGTTTACACTCATATCTTTTGAAAACTAAATATATATATATATATATATATATATATATATACAGAAGTTACCACAAAATAATTTTATAAAGTTAAAATTATTTATGTGAAATAAATGCTAGACTTTCACTTCTGCAATTACCCTTTTAGTTTACGAGAAAACTCTAGTTTTCCTCTAATGACTCATTTATATGGGAGTTTTCATCTTCATGGGGAATGATAATGTTTTTCGAAAGTTCTTGGAGAAAATTATCTTTAATTATTCTTTTCGTATGCTCAAATAAGTGCAAGTCATAACTAGGTGGAATACTATGATTAAATACAGTTAGAAATTCTTGTAAGGCAAAAGTAATATTTTCTTCTGCCAAGTGAAAGATAATAGGTTTTTCAGAATTAAACTAATCAGTATTGGGACTACTGAAAAAAGAATTCAATATAATATAATTTAAATGAATAAAAATCCATGCGGAGATATTTAAGGATAGAAAAATAGTATTTTAGGATAGGAAATTTTAAAGATAGAAAATATTAAAATGATTCCTATAAAAAGTAATATATTTATAAATGTAATTAACTATAAATCATATATTCCTTGATTTCCAGATTAACATAACCCACGACATTGTTATATTGTTATGGAAAGACTAAGATTTAATATTTCGAATGAAATTATAACATTTAATTCAAAATTAGTTGATGATTTAGAGACTTAATGATCTGATATTTTGTTATTTAAATATATTACATATAGTTTTAAAAATAAGTATAAATCTTATTATTCTTGAATATTAATGCTTTAATACTTACACATATTATTAGCCAATGTCTTTCCATAGAATTTAATAAAACACTTATATTCAAGGAGAATAAATGCTTTATCATTAGAACACTTTTCATCATTTTTTATTTATTTTTTTTCCAATTACAATTTAATTGTTTACGAGAAATTTTCTGCACTAATTCAAGTTTTTTTCATATATAACCTATATTTTAATCAGTCAGAAAATATTGAATATTTTCTCAAATATGTTAATTCAAAATTTATACATATCTCGTAAGATTTCCTGTCTCAAATTACAAATATCTAGCAGAGAGTAGGATCAGTTTAAACTCATTTAATAAGGTTTTATACGATTAATATTTGTCAAAATCATAATGCATATTAAAAATTGCTTAAATTTCTTATTTTGAAATTCCATTTGTACCAGCAGCTTTCCATAAAATAATTAATAAGCAAGCTTATTAATTAAAGCAAAAAATATTAATTTAATTTTGATCCATCAAACTGCTGAATTTATTATTTATTTTTCTATAAAAGGCAAATGTTTGGATCTTCCTAATGATTTTCACTTTCTGAAGAAGTATCATTTGAAATCAATTTAATTACTTTTATCCTGATTCCGGAGTGTGAAGTGAAGAAAAAAGATTTAACAAGGAAGTAACTTTAGATTTTTAATAATTTTCAGCATTAAGAATACTACAACTTTCAAATAATTAAGATAAGCTTATTGATGTCCTTTAATTGCTGAAAAACTTGCATGAAAAAATTTTTTAATTATTGTCACTTTTGATATTTTTAAGATCTTAAATAATACATTTAAAGCATCGCTAGTAATATTTTCTTTTAACTTGAAACCTTTAAAATATTCCAGACATTAAAATTTGAATTTACATGATTTGTTTTTATTAATTTAAATTTTTAATTAAAAAACTATTCACTTTTAACTAAACTTTTTATTTAAATACATTGAATAACTTATTTAGTTGACATCTAACTATGTTATTCACTAAAATTAATCTTCAAATTTTAATGAGCAATATTTTTCGTTAAAATCAAATTTTCATACTTAATAGTTACACTGATGCACCGTTGGTAAAAATAGCAACTTGAAAATTAGTATTTACTTTAGTATGTAGCAAACAGAAAAACGGAATATTAATTTATAAAGATATCATAGCACAATATCAAATGGAGTAGATGGCATTTGCACAAAATGAATCTGATAAAACACTATACACTTTCTCGCGAATCAAAAAATGCCTCTATTATTCAAGTATTAATTAAAAAAGGCAGTAGAAAAGTTATACTATTTTTTTACCTAATGAAATGCTTTTATCCAGATAAATTATAAACTTGTAGATATATTTATTAAACCCTAATTGAAGTTGTAACATTTCAGCTAATATATAATATAAGAGTATTATAATGTGTTTTTTTTTCCTTGGAGCACACAGTTTCAAAATAATTGATATTCATTGCAAAATTTCAATAGTAAGAATTCTTTCATATCATATTAAATTTTTAATATCATAGAAAAGTGTTCCTAGAGTTTCTTATCAAAAAAAGTCTTAATAAAGGTTCTGAAAATTTAAGAAACTTTTAGAGTTCTGGTTTGGATTAAATGAAATTTATTTGTTCCAATTCTTTTTTTATTAATCAAATAAATTATTTTATTTCCTTTTCAATTATTTAAATTTAGAAATAAAAGATATATATTTTCAGTTAAATAATAAATATTTTACCCCACATACATTGTTTTATTGCATTATTACATTTTTTTATTATCAAAAATATTGAAATATCAGAATTTTTCTTGATTTTAAAACATTGGAGAACGTTTTTTTACAGAAGTGATGAAAAGTTATTTGAAATGTCATGGTAAGGAATTAAATATTGGTATGTATTACATCATTTTCAAATAAATATGCAAAACAATATTTTAAATATTATAACGGAATATTAATATTAAAATTAATTGTCTAATTTGTAATATTTTGTTTAAAAATTCCTAATGAAAATAAGAAAGAAAAAATATCCGGCATTTACTGAAGATAAAAAAAGTGTATTTTGGAATGTTCATTTATTTCATCATACTTAAGTTATACTCTTTGACATTATTACTTTTTAAACACGCTATTTTTCAGTTTATTATCTAAATTAAGAAATTTAATTAAAAAATTGAAAGTTCACAAAAAATTTAGAAAAAGATTTAAATCAAGTATCAAAAGAAATATCATTTTATAACTAAAAACAAAGCTTTTTAACATAGTCTTTTAATAGCGAAATTAATTTGAAATAATTTAAATATAACTATAATATGCAACGTAAGATGTATCAAATAATAATTATAAAATATATAATTTTTTGTTTTAAATAAAATCAAAACTTTGGTAATAATTAAGAAAATTAATGTTAATTAAATCCAATTTCCTATGAAACAAATTAAATCTAAAATATAAAACATGCTGCATGTTTTTGACTGCACAAATTTTTTATTTAAGCATTTTATAATATGAAGCAAAAGAAATCATTTTTCCATAAGACAAGAACATAAGAAAATAATCTTTTGCAATCTGTATTTATAAGAAAATCAATTAATTTAAATGATTTTCCCAACATTATCAAAAAGTAATATACAGGTCAAATTTCTAATAAAATGTATATTTTAAGTTTAAAATGCCTATTTATATTTTTAAACCATACATTTTTGTATCTGCTCCTTAGATTATGGCAAATCCATCAAAACATTTACATAAAGCAAACTTCATACTCTTGAAGTAAAAGCCAGTTATTTTGTAGTTTCAATAGAAAATATTAATACAATTAGAAATTAGAAATTTTTAATCCAAGTAAAAAATAATAAAAATGAATGAAAGAATATTTATAAGCTTTTAAATTTCATAGAAATAAAATATTACAGCTGTCTAATTTAAAATTAACTTTTAACATGAACATAACTTTGAAAATATAAACATTATTTTTATGGGGAATTTTATTTAATTTTATATTTGAAGGTATTTTAATGAATGAAAAGTGACTTACATTTTTCATAGGAAGGAAACGGCCTCTTCTATGTGATGGTACTATGAAACAATCTTGCTCTAGCTCATTTGGATAGCAAGGAGAAGCGGAATGAACTTCTCTACCATCTCTGTTTCTGGAGCTATTCGGAGTTGGTGGTAAAAATCTTCTATCTAAAATTGGTGATGAAGGCTCTGGTGGCCTTAGTCTAGGATGATCATTAATGGGCTGAATATAATCATCATCATCATCATCAACAAGCTCATATCTGCTCGAAGAACCTTCATATCTGGTAACGCAACGTCTCCGAGTTCTGGACTTGGAAGAAAAATCTGGTGTTAAAAGATACGGGCTGTAACTAAAATAGTCCTCTGGCCAGTCATTACCCATAATACTGCCTCTGTGTTGACTGCTTACATGTATTGGACTGTCGATCCCCAAAGGATTATCATAGGAAGGCACAAGTTCCCCTCCATAGGTATAACTTGAATGTTCATGATCTGATCGACTGTTTTCTTTGTTCCAAGCTCGTGGTCTGTGAGAAGTAGGCGAATGCTGCAACTCGCTTTGGGAGAAACCAGAAGACCCTGCTTGATTACTTCTGTTTCCTTGTTTTCGTTGGTTACGTTCCATGTGGAAATAAAGATGAGTACTGAGATGTTTTGCGAAGGATGCCATATCTTCATGACGGCTTAAATATGCACTATATTTAGCTAGTATACAAAATTATATTGGCACATTTTTACCAACATCGCAATTTAAAATCTTTGATTGTAACCAAGTTCTGCTTACGTATTATATTTTTATCTCCTTATTTAATGAAAGTTACTTCATTTTTTAGCCATTTCTCACACTGAACTATCAACTGGCTGTGTCAATTTTCCCAAATCTTAAATATCTTTAAATTATTCTGATGCTTCATGATTTTAATCATAATGTATTATTAATATTCACAAAAAATAGTTTACACTTATTACAAAATGCATTGAAGTGTATTTTCAAATACAGCTTATTGTTGTTGAACATGCATTTTAAAGAAAAATCACACAAATAATTATATAGAAAAAAACAATAACCAACTATGTGCTTTTATATAAACCATTACGTTGTTTATCTCAACTTTGGTTTTCTTCTTAAAAATTTTCAGTAAAACAGAGTTTATCATGAGTTGCATTTTTATTAATATTATATTGCATACACAATTATAATTTCTTTTAAAGAAAATTTGATTTTTCTAAAGAAAATGAATGTGACCTGAAATGTAATCAAAGAAATTTCGAAAAGTAAGAAATATGTAACATATAATTAAAATAATGTCCTTAACATTATACCATTCGAAAAATTGCATTCCATTTATTCAAGTTATGAATTTAAATGATTTTAAAAATTTATTTTTACAAAACATGGAGAAATGTATTTTACTTTAGTATTTTACGATTGGTGTAAGCATTAATATTTAAGTATTGAAATTTTAAGATTATGCAAAAGAAACTTATACAGATGACTCCATGGTAGAAACAAAGAAAATAAATGGTGCAGTAAAATGCTCAAATACGAGGTTATAATAGATGATTAATCAAGAAAACTTGTAAACAAAACTAAACAGTTAAAAAAATCAGATTAAAAATTTGTAAATATAAAAAATTATCTGTAAAATGTCACCTGATAATGAATGAATGTATCACTGTTCTTCGACCGAGTATGTCCTATATAGTGCATTTTTCATATAATTTCGACAGTTTAAGGAATTAATCTTGTAATATAATTATTTTACCATGCATACGCTTCTAACAGTTTTTTGTGATAAAATATAATTCATCATCAATTCGATAAAACCTTTGACAGAAAAATACTCATTAGAAATGATATGAATTCTGCGAGAAGTGAAAATCTTTATCACACATGGGATTCGGCAATAAGGTTGGAGCACATGAGTTGTGTCTCTAAAATTCCATGCGTGTGTCCTGCATCGGAGCGATTTTTCTCGAGCTCTGTCTCTGAGCTGGAGATGGCGTAGAATGGCCTGTGAAATCAGCAACAGGCAAGCGTAGAAGCGACCTCTGTCGCTAACATCGATCGACACGAATAAAATAAAATTTGTAGTTTTTGTTGTTACTCGCATCATTAACGTTGATTTCGAATCATTCTCAAAAACAGAATTTCTGCTTACAATCAATTTAGAAAATAAAGGGAAAGAAAAATATCCCTACATCTCACAATATGTTTTCTGCTTGATTAATGAGATTAATAGTATTTATCTACCGAATGAAAAATTAAAATTTCTTACATATTAAATACATGCAAATTAAATAATTTGTCAAAAAATGTAATAAGTTTTCGAGTTGAGTTTAGAAATGTAAAGTGAAATAAAATTTGCTACTTTCACACTTTTTTTTTATTTTAAAAAAGCATTTTGCGTAAATTTTTTTCAATGAAAATGAATGAAAAAAATAAGCATGGTTTTAATTTTTAATGCTCTATTGAGATATTATGCAGTAGAACCAAGCTAATCCAAATTGTTAGGAAAATTTAGGTTACTACCAGTTTCGTGAATAATAGTCTCTAATTATAATCTAAGTTGGATTGCTTACGGCTCCTTTTTATAGGCTGCACATTGAATAAAATGCAATCTTAAATAGTTTCATATTTCACGCAGAAAATTTTTCTCCTTTTTTTTGTAAAGCTAGCTTACTTTTTTTTAACTGCACCTATTTAGCTCATTCAGAATTTCACACTATTGACTTTCAACTTTTATTTCATACTTGGATATATGCACAATTATCTTTCAAATACTTGCTAATTAAAGTATGGAATAAAATATTTATATAAATCACATTATCATAAATAATATATAATTCCTTCTTAATAAAGTTGTAATAATAATCCAATATTGTAATATCTTGATGTATTTACTTTTTTCAACTTGAATATATAATTTTTAAAAACTTATATGAGTACTTGTGTTTATGTATGCCAAAAAATATGTGATGAGAATATGTTATTGATAAACCCTAAAGCATGTTGTAATTTTATCTCAAATTGTTTTTAAATAACATTTGGCTTAAAATATATCTAAAGAAACACTAAAAATTCTGATGAATTTCTTTTACATTTCCCAATTTATTATTATTATATTGGATAGTTATGATATCCATTTATATGTATCAAATTTTATATGTATATATAAAAAATTTAGAAATTAATTGCAATAATATAAAATGATTTTATGCATTAATTGAATATTCAATAAAAATTAAATTTTCATTAAAAAAAAAGAAATGTGACCATTAGATAAAAATTTTTTAACACACACAATCAAGAAACAAAGAAGAAAATTTCTATTAAAAATTATAGTAACATTAGTATATTGTTCGTTATAACTTGATTTTTAATAAAGACTTCGGCTCTGCATATTATTTTATATAATATCTTTTAATTGTAAATTCTTATTTTGTGCAAAAATTTGTGATTGACCATTTTACTTATTTCTTCATAATTTGAAAGTTTTGAGAAATGAATTTTTCAGGGGACTCTCCCAAAGCAGCTTCTAAATTTAAGATTTATCTTTAATATTTATCGTATTTTGATCAAGAGATAAAATCCTCACTCTGACTGAAAACCTTGTCAAAATTGTTGTATAAAAATAGGGCTTATTGATCGAAAAGCCACAATCAACAGAGTGTCTTTTATGGTTAAAAAAATGCTATTTATGACCATAACTGTATGAGATTTTGTCCTCAGAGGGAACCAGTTCAAAAAAAAGATTAAACGAGGGCAGTCAACATAAAGATTAATGATGAAAGAACTATACAAACAGTTTTACAAATGAAAGTAAAAACATTAAATGAAAGTTTGAGATGATTTGCTCTAATTAAATATATTGCTCCATAGTTCTTGTGAACATAAACTTGAAAGTTGTGTTTTGTTTTTTAACTAAAAAAAATTATTGCTTTGTTCTAAGCATATTTTTAATTTTTTTTTCTTTGTTAAGGAAATTCAAGTTTTAAAAAGAAAATTCCTACAGCTAAACAACTTTTTTTCATCGGAGAAATAATACCTATGTTAAATTATCATTATATTATGTCTTGAAATATAATGGGGTGCATTTTAAAGATATTTAAAAGTTATACATCTAAATTAAAATCTAAATGAAACGATGGAATACTTTCTGTAGAAAATGCGAATGATTTATCAATTTTTAACGTATATAAGAGGAGCTATTTTTATAACTAAGAGGGTTTAAAATTAATTTATTATAAATACTCAATGATTGAGAAATATGGAGAAGTTTTTTTTCTAATGGTGGGCACCCTTGAGCAAGTAAGTACATTAGCCCATTTGCCGTAACAAGGCCGGAAACTGCTACTCATTTTATCGTTACCCGGTAGGCACCTGTGAACCAAGTCACGGAGGTACGAGTAGCATCGCCTTCGCCACACCACCACAAACCCATTTATAGGGCGGGTCACATTCATCCATCATCTGAGGAAAGGACAAGAAACACAGAGAGAAAGTACATCCCTGTCCGAGCCGGGATTCGAACCCAGGTCCTCCCCATTCGTAGTCAGTTACGCTAACCACTAGACAGGTTGGGTGGCAATACGGAGAAGTCATCAGGCAGAAAAGCATTCTAATCTAGACATGCCCATTAAAAGCTACAGAGTACGATATTCTACACTTTGTAAAAATATTTTCATAGTTTGGTAAGCAACTCATCAATAATTTTCACACATGAGGACTAATTAGTCTGGAAGGTACATTTCAAAGCGTGTTTTGAATAACAGTAAGCCATCACGCCTAAGACAGGAATTGAACTCACTAAGTCACAATCTCATATGATACGCTCATACTTTAACTGGATTTCAGAAACTTCTCACCAGAGTACTTTTCAGTATTTTGTATTGCAGAACTAAATTGACAAATATTAATCAATGAAAAGTATTAAAAGTTTTAACGATTCGAAAGCTAGATACTGATTAAAGTCACAAATTAGTGTGACATTAATTACTCCTATACATTTATTTCATTTCTTAGAAAACTACATAATGTGTTGGAAAGAAAAGAAGGCGGAAAAATGTGTGATTCACATATCTTTTCTGTACTCATAATTCATACTCCTTTCACTCAGACTGTATATTTAAAACTATGCCTCGTGACTAATATTTTAATGTTGTCTTAAGATAGACACGTTGCCTGTCATACTAATGAGATTAAAACTGTAAATAAAAGTTAATTACTAAATTGTAAAATAGGCTCCGTAGTTTTCAAATGTCCTGTCATTTTTTATACTTTTAATAATTTCAGTACTACAAGGGGTGAAATTGATGGCGACTTGTAAGGAAAGCACCTGATGTGTATACCATTGTATGTCCTTAAGTGTGTACCCTAAAGTATTTCCTCGTTATTTAGTAATTGGAACCGAGTAGTAAATCCCATTATTTTCTCTTGTATTATTTTATTGAGAGGACACAGTGAACTAATTTTACTCAATCCAGCCCCTAAGTTTGTCATCAGCTTGTCCAAGCTTCAAATCTACAACATCTTAACCATGAGTATAATGTTTTCACTTATTACGCTATTGACAATACTTTAAGATATTCATATATTTGACATTTATGGTCATTCATATTTACTTAAGAGAAGTAAAACTTACTGAATTTTCTTTACGTTTACTGAAAAATCAATAGGACAAAAAATTAAGACTATTCTGCTTCATTATATGTATGTAAACAAAATTTTAAATTTTACGCATTTTTAGAAATAACATTAGTCCCAAATGTCATAAATATCACTTTATTTAAGTTGCTTCATTAATCTGTATATGTCATTGAAATAGTCTTATATATATATATATATATATATATATATA